>NW_015148992.1:1139763-1152139 GCF_001465965.1 Polistes dominula | reverse complement strand
CTTATTTATTTAAAAATAAAATAATAATATAATTTGTAGGTTGCATTGTATAATTCAAATACCACCCTCATCTGAACCTATACCTCCCTTTAAGGTACCTACATATCCTATAAAATAATACAAAAAAAATTGTAATTCAAAATATGAACAAAATAATAATAATATAATATTTAAGTTGTTTACGTTGTATTGTATAATTTAAATACCACCCACCCACCCAACTTACATACCACCCTTCAAGGTACCCATATTCTATAAATTATTCCTTTCAAATATGAACAACATAATATACAATGTTTTAGATTGCATTGTATAATTTAAATATCAACCCCTCACCCCCTAAACTATGCTACCCCTCTGGTACCCACATCCTATCGAAAAGAAAAATTGATTGTACTTTCTTTTTGTTACACTCTCATTCTTTCTTTCTCTTTTGGTTTTTTTGCTGTTGTTGTTGTTGTTGTTTTTCTCTCTCTCTTTCATTTTAGCGACTTATCGCACTTTAAAGACGTGCCTCGTTAAAGACTTTCTGTATATATATATATATAAAACACTACGTAGTAGTGGGATTAACAGCGGCGCGCTTCGTTGAAACACCGGAGTTGAAGGCGGATCGATTCGGCGAGACTACTACGAAAGTTCCTACTACCTAAAGTAATTACATAGCTGCACGATGATTCGTAGGAGTCCTATGAAAAATATCCAAAATATTTTTAACTTATTTAAGACAATTTTTTATTTATTCAATTATTTCATTTCATTTCATTTCAATAAAAGGATTCTTCAACTGTCTCATACAAGTTAGATCTAAAGGGGATGAAAAAGAAATCTCAGTTACTTTTTATCATCAAAAAAAAAAAAAAAAAAGTCAATTTATGGGTATAATATGTGAAAGGGTTTGAAAAGTTCAGGAGTCTCTAGCATTGCTGAGAGATTTGATTGGGGGTGCAAGTTTTTGAAAGGTTCCATTAATTGTAAGATTTTTGTCTAACCTACACTGAGCAAATGAAAGTAATGGTTGTATATAATTGAAATGTATTGTATTTACTATATATAGAGGGGTTGGAAAGTTCTGAGTCTAGCATGTGAAAGATTGAAAAGTTTATTAACTAAAAATTGAATTATTTTTCCTACTAAAATTACTTCACCATTCCCCCTATCCCTTACACTAAAACAAAATATTATTAATTAATAATAACATATTACATATGTAATTAATTATAACATGTATTGTAGATTGATCAAAACCTTTTGAACATTATACAAAATACTTGAAATAATATAATTAATTTATAATTAATATAATATATAATACTATAATAAAAATGACTATTATAATAAAAACTTATATAAAATAATAATAATATATTATATATATTATTATTATTATTATTATTTTATATAGGTGTGCATTTTTATTACCTAATATTGTCCTTTCAATTACTATAATCAAATTTTAATATTAATATTTATATATATATATATATATATATATATATAATAATTATAATAAACATCACATTTAAATTGAAAGATAATTTGAAACATTTATCTGATTTCATTCTACATGTGCGTATATTAAAAGATTTATTTAATTATTAAGAAGATATTTTTGAAATAACATTTTATTGTAATGCATTCACATATACATGTAGAAAATAAAACTTGTATATACCTTTCAAAAATGTTAATGATCTTTCCCTCTCTCTCTCTCTATCTGTTGAAAAGAATCTGAACGTTAAGGAAGGCCGATTTTATGAACCGGATAACATATCTATTCGTATCTGGGTCAAAAGTGAACGTAGCTTTTACACAGTTACATAGATATGATGTATAACGTCCTAGAATGCTTGACGATTCAGCCCAAATGGTCGAAACTTATATCCGGGACGAATAAATTAATTTCATTTTTCGTTTAATACAAAATAGCAACGTAATTTGAAATAAATAATTTATTTCAAATATCAAATTTGTCTCGCTATTTGTTAATACCTTTTTAAATAAAAAAAAATAGAAATCATTTTTATAAAGGAGATGATCTAACAAGGAGACGGTTTGATCAACCCCTCCCTCTCCGATTTTTTTGAAATTCGACACACTTTTAATAGTCTATGAGAAGATTTATTTTAATTTCTCAAAAATCTTCGACAAGTTAAACAAACTTAACCCTTTGCACTCGAGCAGCGCTGAATTAGCGTTTGGCAGATTTAATTGGCAACTCGAAAGGCGCTGATACGGCGCCCGACTGGCAAAAAAGGCCTCAAGTCCAAAGGGTTAATTTCATCTCAATATTAGAAAATATTGAGATATGTGTGACTTGTGAGACACACACAAACATCGCCACTATTGCAGATTACTACACTACTACATCCAAAAGAATGCACATCTACATTTCAATTTCAATTCACGTTCTTTTTGCAAATGGCTGGGTATTTGTTCACCAAGTTTAAATGAATCTTTTCATAGAATACTACAAGTGTATCAAATTACAAAAAAAAAATTAGAAGGGGTATGATTGAATTGTCTCTTTGTAAGTCAAGTATTCTATAAAATGTAAAGGGTGTGTCAATAAAGATATAATTATTTATTAGGTCGAGTCATAAATAACTTCCGTTTTTTATGAGACAAAGAATTTCGCGTTTCTGCGACTGATAAGTGCAAGACACCTTTCATGAAGTTTTTTTTGCACTCTTTGCAATTGTTGAACATATCTATCGGATTTTGCTCCAATATTACCTTTAAAAGGTTCATCAAAGTCAGAAATACGTCCTGCACTCGGTTCATCTTTTAATACTTTCACAACTGCACGTTTGCGCAGTGAAACGTCGCCAGTGGACGGCAATATTTTGGAAGAAACACTTTGCCGTCCACACAATTTGTAAACATTTCTTAGGTTGAAAAAATATTACGCAAATTCATGAAACAATTAACATTATTATTATGAATTAGTAATCAACATTATTATAAAACAATATTTTACCAATGACACCACATGAGTGTCACCGGCGTACGACGACTGGCCTGCCTATGGTACCACATTGGTGTCAGTGGTTGTGAAAGTGTTAAGATCGTATCTCCAGAACGGAATTTTACAAACCAATTTCTGACTGCCCTATCAGTTATCAGTCCTGCACTGTATACGCTGCATATTTTTTCAGTTGCCACTTTAGTGCTATTGCCTCGTTTCAATTCCTAAAGCATTGCATGTCGAATGTGCACTTTTTACTATCCATTTCAGTGGTTAAGAAAAACGGTTAAGTGTAACATTGACTGTATAAAAAAGTTAACAGAAGACTAACTGAATCCTCATCTATAAAGTGATATCAAAAATCTGTTTGTTTCGGTGACTTATAATAGGTATATGCGAAAAATAGATTCTACATAGTCGCATCGGAAGTTACTTATGACTCGACCTAATATAATATATATGTGCTTACTTTGATACTATGAATAGAAACATTTCATATAAATAACTGAAGAATACCCCCATAGAATAGTGATGATGGTTATCTTGATAATTTTTCTATAATAAATCTTCTTCATATAATTAATATCCTAAAAATGAATTCTGATACCATGATGTATTTCCTTTTATACACTATGTTCACATAAAAATCACTTTCTAACAATAAACCTATACTTTCGTATACATACATATACATATTATTTGTATAAAAACGATAATACAATATATAATAATTTAATAATTAATTAACTTGATATAATTCATAAATAATTTAATAATTAATCGTATTAAATGTATCTCATTTTATACACGTATGCACATATATGTATCATTTTCTTTAGTAGTAGTACACATACACACACGCACAGATCACATACACGCCTACGAAAAACGCGTGATAAATTACATACTTATCTAATATCGGTTAAACCTCACCCGGAGTTCGAGTAAGACTGAAATAAATAAGCAATTTGTTATACCGATTACAACCGAAAGTACACGAAGGTCAATGTGTTTAGAAGTTCATAATAGAAAAACAATTAACAACGTTGGAACATAGTAGTCGTCAGAAAAGTGAGGGAATAATAATGTATCCATATAAATATAATATTGAATGACCTCGTAATCATTTATTTTCCTTTTTACTTATTCTTTACCTATATGCTATCCTTATTCTTTTTATTATTTAATCTAAAGTGTAAACATTTGTTTCTATCGTATTTAAAATATATATATGTATGTGTATATAATACAAGTCAACTAGAACAATTTTATTTATAATTTTAAACCATAAGAGTTATTATTTCAAATAAAATGAGCAAAATTAATTAATCCAAGTTGTTACTTTTAATATAATAAATTAAATAGTTATATATTTAATACATAATAAATAATAATATAGTTAAATAAATTAAAACATACTTATAACTTTCTAACAAATATAGTTTTATACCAATTCATATAAAACCATAAAAAAATATATTTTCGTAACGTAATGAAAAATAAAAAAAAATATAAAAGAAAGTAAAGAGAAATAAATAAAAAAAAAAGTTTACAGAATAAATTACCGTTCGTTTTATGAACAAAGTTGGTAATAATTATACGTAACTTTTAACGCTGCTTTATATATATGTATATATATGAAACACTTTTCCCATTTGAAAGATATACATGACGTACACGTATGTGAATAAATAAAAAGCGTGCAAATTGATAAATCGTTATAAATGTAAAACAAAATTAAACAAAAAATCAAAACTAATGTCAGCTTTGTGAAATCCCCGTCGTCCCTGTGCTGGTTGTAGAAAGCTACTGAAAGCTTTTTATGTCAATAATTTATTCGGCAAATTTTATTTTTTCATTTTTTAAATGTAAACTTTAACATTTGTTAGGACATTATCGAATGTATCGTCGTCATAGTTTAGTTAGACAAGCAGAAAAAACTTTTGTTAGTTCATCGTGAAGAGAGAACTGTATGTTACTTCACCTAACTCTAATAAGTGACTATGAAACTATGCTAAAAAAAAAAAACAAAGTTTTCACCTACTTTTATGTCAAGTTTTTTGAACTTTGTGAAAAGTTTAAAGAAAAATGAATAAATTCTTTTGTTATGTCAAACTTTTATAGGAAAAGATAAATAAGAGCCGTTTATTTTGAAATTGGCCTCACTCCATTCATGTTCGAAGGAAAATATTGAACAGTTTGCGTTTCAATGCAATACTGATGAGTTATACTGCTTAAGTGTATCTAAAGGTGTTAAATTTACAGTTCCTATCAAATTAGTGCCAATTATATGCGTTTTCTAATCACAAATAGAGTTAAACCACTTTCAAAATGAACAATCTGATTTGTTATCAAATTTCGAATGGACCCAACTCCATTCAACATAATTTAAGATGCTTCAAATTGAAAAAAAAACAATACTCAATTTATTTGACATATCTTTAAAACACTTCAGAAGAATAAAAAGAATAAGAATAAGAATAAGAATAAAAATGGTGAAGAGAAAGGATCAGAAAACGGGGTCTTCTCTACGCCTTCCAGGAAACCCAGCTACGGGGTTTGCTTGCTTCTCTGCGGTCAAATTATTTATGGCGATGCGAAATTAAAGAGTTTCGCCCTGTTTGAAAAGGAATGCCGCGATCGGCGAGGCCCCACTGCGTCGCCGATTTACGTCCTTGAAAACAACGAATCGGTTGGGCCCGAATAACTCTGTCCCCCTTAACCTCCCCCACCTTCCCACCCTCTTACGTCCACCTACTCTCTCTCTCTCTCTCTCTCTCTCTATCTCTTTTCTTTTCTTAATCTTCTAAATCTTCATAGTTTAAACACATAGAAAAAAAAAAATCTTTGGTGTTTGACCGAAATCCTATTTTATTTTTTTTGTTCCCTTCCACCTACTCTCACACCCTCACCTATACCCCTTCACCGTTTTTTAATGAAACCTTTTGGTTATTTATTATTCATTGGAATAAAATATTGAAATATTTTTCCTACAATTATATAATTAAATAAAAATGAATTTTTACAGAATTGTATGATAAGAAGAAAATGTAAAAGTAAATAGAATATTTGTACAAAATTTCGAAATAAGGAAAGAAGGAAGGATTTTTATAGAGTAAGATAGAAAGAGAGAGTGTGAAAGAAAGAGAGAGAGAGAGAGTATATCTTTGGGCAGATCGATAGGAACATCTCGTGAGATAGGAGAATCACGTTTTCGTTGAAAGTAAGAGAGAGAAAGAGAGAGAGAGAGAGAGAGAGAGAGAAAGGGAGATAGAAGATGGAAGATCGGGTCCTGTCGGGTGGTAGCTTCCGTCGAAATGGAAGGACGAACGAAGGCGAAAGCGAGAGAACTCCTGTGGTGGTCCCGCACCTTCCCCGTTTTCGGTGGGTTGCGTGCGTGGGTGGGTGGGTGATACGTTAAGGTCGACGTTAAGGTGCGTCCAAACCAAACCAATTTCAATACTATATATATAATTTCTTCATTAAATAAAATCAGAAATAAAAACGAAAAAAAAAAACATTTCTAAGATGTCATAAATAAATTATATAATAGATTTGCAATTATTTAGAAAATTGTTGTTATTGTATATAACTAATTATTTATAGAATCTAATTTTTAACCCTTATGCGTCCAAATCTAAAACTAATACATATATAGTAATATATACATTATACTAATACAATACTATAATACTATATTATTATATATATAATTATATATATAATATAAAATTATATAAAATTAATAATAATAAATAATAATAAAAATAATTTATATTTATATTATAAAATAATAAACAAAAAAGAAATATAAATAATAAATAATATATATATATATATATCTTGACAGAAACCACCCTTTTTTCTTACTGGTGGACGCACCTTAAGAAACCAGGGAATGGGGTGGATGAAATACCCTCCCCCCCCATGAAAGTGAGAAAGATAAAGATAGATAGAGAGAAGTGGACCCCACCCTTCGAAAATTCCCTTTCGACCTTCTCTCTCCCTTTCTCTTTCTGTCCCTTCTTCTTCTTCTTCTTCTTCTCCTCCACCTTCTCCTTGTCCTTCTTCTCCTTTTCTCTTTCTCTCTCTTCCTCTTCCTCATATCTCTGTCTCCCTCATTCGCGTTCCTTCCCACGGGCAGAGAAAGTAATCAATACTTTGGGAAGGTGCGTGGGCGAAGTAGCAGCAGCCAGCAGCACACGCCTGTTGTGGGTTGCCTCCTCGTAGTCGTTGTCGTCACAATTTCGCGCCGAATTTTTTTTTTTTATCAAAAAAGTCCCTAAAGAAGGATGAAGGAACCCTCATACACCCCCACACTTCCTTTGCCCAAGGACACGACGTATACACACACACACACACGTTCTATCTCACTTTTACTTAAAAGTGAACTTGGAAGTAGAAGAAGAAGAAGAAGAAGAAGAAGAAAAAGAACAATATACGAGTATAAGGGTATATCCCTTTGGTTTGGCCTCGACTTTAACCCTTTCCCTTTCTTTTCATTCTTAAACCTCCCACCTCTCATTTCCTCTCACCCCATTTTGTCTATACTTTGTATCTAACTTTCGATTTTCTTTACAAAGTGTTTCTCTTTCTGTCTTTCGATAAGTTTAGCATTAAATATAATACTTTTCTCTTAAAAATGAATGGGACAATTTGAACCCTTTGACTACATTTGACGTATTAGTACGTCATGCATTTGTTTAGATGCAAAGATGCACATAACGTTTTGATATATCATTGAAACTGTGAGATGAAATTTAATTATGACATTCAATGATTTATAAAAAATTAATATAAAGTAATTTTTATATTATTATAATTAATTATTATAATATTTAATATTATAATTAATATTAATTTAAATTATAATAAAATTACTTATTATAATGTATAATATTATATTTAATAATTATATTTAAATTATTATAATATAAAAAATAAATAAATAAATGTGTATCCAAAGGGTTAATATATAAATTAATATTATTTCATTTATATTTATATTTACATTTATATTTAATTATAAAATTAATTATATAATATTTAATATTATATTTATATTAATTTAAAATAATATAATTAATTATTATATTATTTAATATTATATTTAGTATTAATTTAAATTATAATATAAAAAAAAATAAATAATATATAAAATATATACTATATATAATAATACATAATAATAATATATAAAATAAATAAATGTATACCTAAAGGATTAATATAACGAGAACTACACCAACTCTCTCTTTTCTTACTTATATACATAATATTACTTATTACTTATTTATTTATACCCCTACCCCTACTGTTCCATCCCTAAATTCATAACACGGAAGTAGTATCATTACCAACCCACCCCCACACACAGTAGTACGAGTAACATCACACGAGTGAAGAAAACCCGATTTGTAGGCTTTAATCGAATTTGGGGGAATCGTCGTGTTATTTAGTCGTAGGGTGAGAAGAGGAGGAGGAGGAGGAGGAGGAGGAGTATATGTGAAGGATGAGAATGACAGGGTGAAGAGAAAGTGGAGGAGGAAAAGAGAAAATAAAAAACACAAAAATACTCGGTGTCTCGTGGACGTGGTACTAGGAATTAATTAAATGCAACCACTGCACGATACACATTCGTGTTCATGGTGAAACATAAGAGCCTAAGGGAGTGAATGAATGTATGTATTGGTGAATGAATGAATGAACGAACGAACCAACGGGTGAGTGAATGAATGAGTTAAACGAACGAGTTAGAAAGAGACGGTAAATCGCGTCAACGGAACATATTCGACGAGAACGAAAAGGAAAATGACGAGTCGTTGTAACAAAAGCTCATAAGTCCCGGTTTGTGTACAATAAATGAGACAACGTAGTCGTCGTCGTCGTAGTCGTAGTCGTAGTCTGTTTCTAGATTAGGAAATTTAATTAAAATTTTCGTTAGGTACCCTCTCAAGCTCGATCAATTTTTATTTTTATTTTCATTATTATTATTATTATTTATTTAATTATTTAGTATTTATCTTTTGCCGACATTCTATCGACAATATATTTCACGAATGATATCAACAATATTTTTATAAATAATATTTCAATTTGTTAATTGTATTTGTTTGTAATTTCTAATAACATTTAAATAACACGCTTATAAACAAAACAAAAACAAAATGAATAAAGTAATGAACTAAACATTGACATTGATAGAAGGGAATGAAATAAAATAAAAGATGAGTGCATTGAACTCAAATTAAAAGAAGTAAAAAAAGAAAATGTAAGTGATCTTCATGATAATTTATCACGAGGTGTGTGTTTAAGGTTTATGATTACTATGCATTCCTAAAAATGCATCTGTGAGGACGATGATGATATCAGTGAAATATTAGTCATGTAATAACAACTCGTAGAATTGTTACACATCTGCTTACTATTTTAATTTTCATTTTTATTTTCTTTTCTAATTATTTTTCATCTTTTCTCTGCATCAAGTATGGAAAATAGAAAATTAAATATAAAAAAAAAAAATAATAATGATCATCTATTACTATTATTTTTTTATTTCATTCTTTCTTCTTAGAAATAAAATGGATAAGGTAAAAGTGCAAGAAACTTTACAATGACCAAGAGAGAATTAACGTTTAAGCTGACTACGTGAAATGACATGATTATCACAAAGGCTAATGTATTCTCTTTCTTTCTTTCTTTCTCATTCTGAAAGAATTTTTTTTACCTAAACGACTCGTCTCACGTACAATCTCTTTCTTTCATTTTCTTTTTTCTTTTTTTTTTTTTTTTCTTATGGGACAACGACCCGAAAAGAGGACATCACACGTGAAAAGAATTTACCATCTTTTCTTCGAATATAAATGAACCGTTTATTTTGAGAATAACCTAACTCCATTCGTCAATTATTATTTTCTGGTTGCATTTGGTTATTGTACAATTTTATGTTATGTATCAACAAAACATTTGAGGTTACTTATATTCCGAGTAAATATAATAATACTTTATTGTAAATAAAATGAGACGAGAAGATTTTGTATTAACAAAATTATTAGAAGAACGCAATTTTGAAAAGGATCAAGAATTCTGATGAAGAACCAATAAACTGGTTAAAAATATGTTGAATGCGGTTTTGTTAGAAATGAAACCGTATCAAATTTTCTATAAGACATCAATGAATGAGAATAAAAATTTGAAAGTCCTGAATTAATTACCACGTCAGGGTTGACCAAGAAAGTTCGAAAATATTGTATTGACATCACTGTATAAAAATATCAGACAAATTGCAACAGCAAAATTCAAGGACATAATTGACCTATTACGATATATACCACCTGGAACATCATGATTTCTTCAAATCCCTTTCACACACACAAAATGTAGATGAGTAGTAAATTGCTTTGTAGATAATGTTTGTAATTTTGTAGGTTATGTAGTTAAAAAATGTTTTCAATCGCATCAATTATGTTTCTGAAGTGTTTTAAAGATATGTCAAATAAATTGAGTATTGTTTTTTTTTTCAATTTGAAGCATCTTAAATTATGTTGAATGGAGTTGGGTCTCTTCGAAATTTGATAACAAATCAGATTGTTCATTTTGAAAGTAGCTTAACTCTATTTGTGATTAGAAAACGCATATAATTGCCACTAATTTAATAGGAACTGTAAATTGAACACTTAAGCAGTATAACTCATCAGTATTGCATTGAAACGCAAACTGTACAATATGTTCATTAGAATATAAATAGAATTAAGTTACTTTCAAAATAAACAGCTCATTTTATTGTTTCTATTATTAAAAAAATAATAATAATTTTTCAAAATACTCTCAGTACAATTTAAAACAGAATAAATCGAATATTCCCATAAATGATGTTTAATCTCTTATTCGCGTATTTATTTAATAATTATTTATTATTAATAAATTAAACGATAATATTTGTTTAATATAATTCATAATTGAATTGATAAAATAAATAAATGAATTAAAAAGAATTCTTTGAAAATAAAACAATTATTATAAATGATGTTAATTATTTATTCGCATTTATGCAATAATTATTTATTATTTATAAATATATTAATATAATTTATAATTAAATGATAAAATAAATAAATTTATTGAAAAGTATTCTTTAAAAATAATCAAATAGAAACAAGAAAGAGAAAATCTGCGTAGTAGTTTTGCGAGCGTGCGACAAAATGGTCGCCGAACCGGCTGCTCGCATGTTAATGAACGCGCGTAAGCATCGGAAGCTCGTTTTGCAAATGGCCGCCACTGACAGCCCCCTGCTAAGCGCCATTTTTACGCTGATGATCTCATGACGCATTTTAGCAAAGTTTTACTTTTTCTTTCTTTCCCCCAATCACTTTTTCAAATGAATTTAACACTTTGAGGAACAATATAATATTTTTAATTAACAATTATATTAATTATATGAATAATAAAATTGAAATATTACAAATTGGTGAGATTAAAATTATTTGAGTAAAACAATTATTTGCATACAAAAATGCATTTTCATATTTTTCCTATTTTTTTTTTTTTTTTATTTGTAATTTATTGTATGCGTTGATTAATAAAAAAAATAATTAAACAATCAAAACTTTCTCTCGACAAATCACAATATACCAAATAAATATATTATTGCAAAATAATAATTAGACTAACCGATACAAATTTCTTTTCTATTTAAATTATTATACAAATGAAATATATATTTGCATCTGCCAAGATATGAGTTTATACATTATTTCATTCATTTTTAATTATTATAATATTAAAAATGATAGAGAGAGAGAGAGAGAATGAAATAAATCTATTCGGTGTTTTATTCATGTCACAGATTAACCAATAGAAAAATCATTCAATAATAACTAAAACCTATTCCTCTCTTTTACTCTACAACCCTCCACCCCCCCCCCATTGCCTCGTCCCAACATTATTCTGACGGTTACAACAGAAATCCAATGATCATTCTCTCATCGATCAACACAAAAGGGAAAAATTGTATGTGAAACATCTGTCCCATCACCACCACCTTCCCTCCCCCCCCCTACCATCACCACCCTTCCCATTTAGCTTTTCCTGAAAACTGTCGATATTTGAAAGCCATTGTAGGAAAGCTTATATTCATCTGAGTATTATAAATAACATTCCCGAAACTCATTTAAAGTGCATTTAACGATTCGTCATGGTTGCCCACCCGCCTGCCACATTTTATTCTTCTAATATAAAAGATATGTGTGTGCTTGTGTAACTGAGTAAAGAGAGAGTAGTAGTAGTAGTAGTAGTAGTAGTAGTATATATATATACCTTTCCCATAGGTCGAACAAAGGGAAATTTAAGGGCAAGAGTGACAGCTGTCATGAAAATTTATATAGTGAAAAAATGTTATAAGGAAAAAAG
>NW_015148992.1:1120636-1133777 GCF_001465965.1 Polistes dominula | reverse complement strand
TAAAAAAAAAAAAAAAAAAAAAATTCATTTATTTCCAAATTAATCGTATGAACAAAAATTTTCAATAATTTCATACAATTCTAATTTTAAATAATTCTTTAAAAAAAAAAAAAAAAGAATTGTAATATTCCAATGCTACACAAATATAAAAATTTTTTGTTGTTGAATGAATCAGCTAGAAACTAGACAAACTAGTAAAAAAAAAAAAAAATTCTTCCTTCATGAGAACTGATAACAATTCTCGTATTTTCTGTTCTACTTTTTTACTCTTACTACTTTTTTTCTTTTTTTTTTTTTTTATCTAAACCAACGAAATAAAATGATAACGAAAAAAACTGATACAAACGACGGAAGATACTTACAATTTGATAATTCTTAGAAAAACACCCACGAATACACTTAAACTTAGCCCACGTACTTAACAAACACGCATACATATATACATGCGCATACAATTCAAAAGGTAATGAAAATTTGTAATAAAAAAAAAAAAGAAAAGAAAAGAAAAATAATAATTTTTATACGTAAAAAATTAAAATTCCTTTTTAGTAATATAATTCATTCCTTTTTTCTTTAGTTTATTTTTCGTAATATAAAAAATAATTATAAAATTATTTAAATATAAAATTAAATAAAAAAATAATATATGTATGTATATATATATATATTAATAATTTTATAATTTCCCTAACCCCATGTTTATTTTGTAATATAAAAAATATAATTTCAATAATATATTATTTTATTATATCCCCCTTTCGCATGTTATTCGTAATATAAAAAATATAATTAATAATATATCATATTATAATATATTTTAATCTATTATTTATTTATTACTTTAATATATTTTATACTACTGAGTATAAAAAATATACTTAATAATATATTATTTGAATACATTTGTATTACTTTTGCAATTTATTACTTTTTATACTATTAACTATAAAAAAAATACACTTAGTAATATATTATTTTAATACTTTTGTGTTATTTTTATAATTTTTTTTATTACTTATATATATTTCAATTTATTACTTATTTATTACTTTTTTTTTGAATACTTGTGCTATTAACTATAAAATAATACACTTAGTAATATATTATTTCAATACTTTTGTATTATTTTTATAATTTTTTTTTTATTAGCTTAATATATTTTAATTTATTACTCATTTTTTTTTTTTTTACTTTAATATATTTTTTAATTTATTACTTATTTATTATTTGAATACTTGTTATACTATTACGTATAAAAAATATACTTAATAATATATTTTAATACTGCAGAGAGAGAAAGAGATTTTATATTTTGCAGAGAGACATTACATTTACATCTTCATATATATATAAATAATATACAAATACAGATACGTGTAATAGGAAAAGAGATAAACGAAAGTTTAGTAAATGACACGAGGAAGTTCCCAACGAAAGACGCGACCTCGAATGAGTTCAACGTTCGCTTTGCTTTATGTTTATCGTTTACCGATCGAGCAAGTAAAAGAGAAAAAAGAAAACGAAAAGAAAACGAAGAGAAGAGAAGAGAAGAGAAATAGAAAAGAAAAACAAAAAATAAATCTACTAAATACTACTCTCGTCAAAATTAATTTCTCACTTTCTCGCAATTTCAAAATAACAAATTCATTTTCCTTTTTTCCTTTTTTTTTTTTTTTAAATTTTATTTTACTTTATATCAATGTATTATACTATTTTATAAGACAAAAGAAAGGGGAAGAAACAAATTAAGGGTAAGAATAAAATCAACAAATTATTTCTAAAATATAAATCAAATGAAAATATTTGATTTTGCATGAACAACCAAATTTTCGAATATTCACATCCGTCTCTTTCTAATTTCGTAATAATTTAATCAAACTTCTACCGATGACCTTTAGCATGAACTTTCCTATAAACCCGATGTACATATATATACATATATATATGTACATATATATGTATGTATGTATATAATATAAGTAAATAAACGGCTTAAATGTTTATAGTAAAACTGTGACAAATTTTCTATCTAATTTGAGAAACGGAAGGGGCACATGTATAAAATAAAAAAAAAATAAACAAGCAAATAAACAATTTAAATATAAACGGATAAACATAGAAACCGTTTAGATGATGATTTAGATAATAAGAGATAATAATTAGATAGAAAAGAACTTGTTGAAGAATAATTTTCATAATATACTTTTTAGAAAATATACCATCCAAAAATAATTTCATGTATAAGAAGAATAATTATTAATTATGGTTGTAATGGTAAAAAAAAAAAAAGGAAGAATCATTTCGAATAAATTTTAGTACGAATTTGTTTGAAAAAAAAAAAAAAGAAAAAAAACTTACCTTTGGCCGTCTCCTTTATCTTCAACTTCCAATCGGTCAATTTCTTTTTGTAAATCACTGTCTGAAAATCTCTCGAGCGCCATTTTTGATTTGTTTATTTTCTTCTTCTTATTCTTCACTAATCAATATAATTAACTTTTCAAGTTAAATTCAAATAACTCGAATCAAATAATCAAATTCACTTAAATTAAAAATTAAAAAATTTGAAGAAACACATAAAAAAAAAAAAAATAATAAAAATGAGGAACTAAATCAGGAGTATCTTAACTCCTCCTCCTCCTCCTCTTCCTCCTCCTCCTCCTCCTTCTCACTTAAACTTCAACTTGTCTTCTTTCAAGAATCACTTTTCTTCACGTTGATGATAATTTTCACGAAAAATGAAAAAAATGAAAAATAATAATAAAAAAAAAAAAAAATAACAAAAATATAATTATATTAATCTCCTCGCGGTATTATAAAATTAAATAATTAATTTTATTTAATTTAATTTAATATATATATATATTTATATTATATATATACTATATATATATGATCGAAGCACTTGGGCGTAACAACTTAGTTTCGTAAAGGGCAAGAATAATTGGGAGATGTTTCCACGAGGCAGGAGATTTCCCAACTGAAGTTTTCTCAAGTCGCAGTGTTCCTCGTCAGCTTTGAGGCTGGTCTAGCTCTGTTGATTGTCGACAAATCCCACTGAGGTAGATTAACACACCGTGACACTAAACACGAACTCAGTATTCTCTTCTATCTCTATCCCCCTCCTTTCCTCTCTCCTTCTCTCTCACTCTTCCTCTTTCTTTCTTTCTTTCGTTTTCTCCTCCCCTAATCTCTCACTCCCTCTCTTTTTTTTTTCTTTCTTTCTCTATTCGTAACCGAACGCGGGAACGAAACGAAACGAAACGAAACCGAACTTGAGAATACACAAATGAAGAAGAAAAGTGATGACCAACACAAACACGGAAGAGTTTATGTGACGATGATACACACTAAACTAAATCCAATCGAAATGATTTTTTTTTCTTTCTATCTTTCTTTTTTCCTTTCGTAAATCACGAAAGTTTTCAAGATGAAAACTTTACATATATATATATATATTTTTTTTTTTTTCCTTTGTTTATATTCCTTTTTCTCTCGATGTTAAACGTAAAGCGTGTGTATATTTATAGGAAACAATGCGCACTGTGATCTAACTGACACACAGTACAGTAGCGTCCTCTCTTCCGATTTTCACACTTTTTTTTTTTATAAACATATAAGTAAATGTTATTCAAATATTCCCCAATTTTTCAAATTTTATATATATATATATATATATATATATATATATATATCTTGATCAGTCACTAATTGTCTTTTTATTTGTTTGTTCGTTTCACACTTTCAAGTAAAACTTCTTCCGTTAAAAACGCGGATGACTAGATGGAAGATAGAATATAATAATTATAACGATAATACATGTTCTTAGTTGTGTGTTACAAAGACAATAATATGTATTCGTTGTGTCCTTTAGTATTGAAACGTTGTTGATGTTTCTTTATTCATATTTATTTATTTATTATATTCTTTTACCTTCTCTTCTTCTTCTTCTTCTTCTTCTGCTTCTGCTTCTTTTTCTTCGTATTTCTCTTCTTTTAAAAATACATACAAATATGTATCTATATATCTCACAAGATATAACTGTTATTAAGATAACAAAAAGATGAGATAATTGAAGAAAATATGAACTTTACGAGTATTATCACAATCTTGAAGTGAACTAGGAAGAAGCAACAAAGAAAGGAGCCGAGTTCTCTTTTCATACACACATATACACACAACACTCTTTTTCTTTCTCCGCCTATCTCTATCTTTCCCTTTCCCTTTCCCTTTCCCTTTCCCTTTCCCTTTTCCTTTCCCTTTCCCTTTCCCACTCTCCCAATTGACGAACGGAACGGAATGGAACCAACGAACGAACGAACGAACGAGCGAGTGAGCGAATGAACGAATGAACGGAACGAACGGAACGTACGAACGAAGAACCGTAGGGAAACTCGTGCGGGTGGAGCAGCTTCGAACTTCCCACCCCCCACTTCACCACCACTTAGTCTCTCACTCTCTCTCTCTCTCTTTCTCTTYCGACAGCTTTCTACTACTACTACTACACTAGTTCTGTAAACCAACAACGTTGACAAGGTTGAAGACGATTCTAGTGGCTACTACTTGAAAGAGAGAGTGAGATAGTGAATCTTCCTACTTCTCCTTCTCCACCACCCTCTTCACCATCACCACCACCACCACCTTCCTCCTTCTCTTATTCTTCCACCACCTCCTCCTCCTCCACCTCCTCCACCCTTTTACCGTTCACCGCGGCGCCACTGCCGCCTTCCTTTGCTCTGCCTTTTTCCACCACCCTCTTCTCCTTCCTTCTTTTCTTTCTTTCTTCCTACCTCGTATATATTTATCTTTTTATCTATCTATCTATCTATCTATCTAACTATCTTGTTTTATCTTTCTCTTTTTACTTGTTGGTTCTTTCTATTTTGTCCCTGGGTGCGTGTAACTTTGCGGAACAACTTTATCAACCGAGTAAAATCATTTGAAGATTTACTTCAAACTTCGTTTTTATTGGCTAATTGTAAGATATATTTTATGTGCGAGATTTTTTGATAATAAAAGAAAAAGAGAGGGAGCACTTTGAATAATTTTTTAATAATTTTATGGGAAGAGGGAGATTATTAAGGGACGTCGTTTAAGTACAAAGTATTTGAGATAAAGTTGTTTTCGCGCGGGCGCGCGAATTCAAGCACGCACGTGGATCAATCTCAGCGTTGCGTGCCAGGTCACATCATATATATTTCCTTCTTATAAAAGCGTAATTATGTCATTTCATCCCTTACAATTTTAATTACCCTCAATGAATAACTCTAGATAAAAAGAATAATAGAATTATTTTATTTTTTTCAAATTGTAAAAAAGCGGCATATTTGAATCTTTTAACATGTCTGATTGTTGGTTTTCAATTAAGAATCAGCGATATAGTTTAAATAAATTGAATATCTATTAATCTATTTATCTATGCGTATTCTATATATATATATATATATATAACTGGGCGCGATCATAACTACAACTGTAGGACGATCAATGGCCCATGTAAGCGGAGTTCTGAAGAAAAAGAGAGAGAGAGAGAAAGAGAGAGAGATCCTCTGGGATATCGAGCTCACCTATCCGCAAGCACAAACCCTTACAACACACACACACAAAACACTATATCACCATAACCACCACTAGTAGCACATAACCATAACCACTACTACCCACTAGCAAACTACTACCACCACACTACCCTATAACTGAGATCACCACCAATACCAGGGGTACCCCAAATGTTTCCACGAAACGCAAACAACAAAAGAAAGAATTTAGAAGGAAGCGCGCAACGTGAATATATATATATCTATACATACAACAACACGTAATACATACACCAGTTTAACCTTAAAGAACAGAGCACCGTGCTGTGCTGTACTGTTCTGTATACTGTGCAGTACTGTAACTGTGCTGTACCGCGCACCGTACACCGTGCTAACTGTGCCCTGTGTACTTTTACTTATATTAACCGGCGAATGATAGCAGCCTTCCCGAGAAAGCGCGCGGCTTCGACACTGATATTATATTTTTATATCGCATATACATACGCGCGCGCATACGCGAACCCATACATACATTTATTGCAACACATACAGAGAAATATATGTGAACACATACACTATCTTACTTTATACGCTTGTGCGCACGGTGTGTGCCCCTGTCCTAGGCCGCGCCCAATCTACCCCCACTACATTAACCTCCTCTCTTCCACCACCCGTTAACCACCCCCTCTTCCTATCTACTCCGACCCTACCACCACAACCACCACCTCTTCCTCATCATCATCATCCTTATCCACCTCTCTCTCTCTCTCTCTTTCTCTAGCTCACCACTACCACCTTATTCTTCTTCTTCTTCTTTTACCTCTTTTTCTCCTACCCCCCACCAAACTCAATCAATCCTCCCTTTACTCCCCTGACACCCTACTCAACCCCCACCGCATAAACCCTAACGCCGCGACCTTAGACTTTTCCCCCTCTTCCGCATCGCACGCGGAAAACGGTGGGATCGAAGGGAAAAGAAGAAACGTGTGTGTTCTCTCTCTCTCTCTCTCTCTCTCTTTTGTACATGTGTGTATGTGGATCTGTGTTTTACTCTATGAAAGAAAGAGAGAGAAATATAGAGAGAGACTCTAATTCATTCGTTCACCATCTCCCTCGTTTCCCGTTAACGCAGTTGCCCTGAGAGCGTCGTCGTCCACACACTATTCTTACTTGCTTACTTACTTACACACACCGGAAGGGCGTTTCTTTATTTCTATCTCCCTTTAACGTTCTCACTTATTTATACATACTTTCTCCATCTTTCATTCTGGTTACCTCGATTTTCTATTTGAGATACTTAGAAATACTTTCAAATATTCTGAAGACATTCCTAACTGTTCATCAATGTGACTGACTGCTGCAGTTCCTACCACACTAGTCAAAATGACTGGTGTATACAAAAAAAAAAAAAAAGAAATGCTTTTTGAGCTTTGCTTCTAGTCTTTATTTACTCTTAAAAAATAATTAAAAATGTTTAACAATAATAATTGTAATAGATAAATGAATTTATAGACATCTTTAAGTTATTTACAGAAATGAAGTAGAAATTTTGAATTCATATGGCCCAACTAGTCAAAATGACTAATCTCTGGTATATTTAGTATTAAAATTGGGTTGGTTGTGTTCTTTTTTGGTATTTTATTTTTAAATGAATAATTATATTCTTTTTCTTTTTTTTCTTTTATTCACATTAATATCAATCACACATCAATTGACTTAATAATTGTTTTATTGTTCTATTTCTTTTAGTAAGATGCCCTAAATATGTCGGCCCCATGACAACTGTCGCCGTCTGGCGAATGCCGGTACGAATTGAAACTACATTGAATTCTAAATATTTTTGTTGTTTGTTTTTCATATTACTTTCTTACATCGTTTTTTTTTTTTTTTTTTTAAAAAAAAAAAAAAAAAAAATAATAAATATAATAATAGAATAAAAAAAGAATTTAATTAACAAGTAACACGATATTCCTAATATTTCTGAAATATTTTTCATTTAGTTAAAAGCTCTCGATGATATTCTAAAACGAAAATTAAACAAACCAACAAACAAATCAATAAATGAATGAATGAATGAATAAAAATAGAATACAACATTATTTTTTTTCTTTTTCTTTTTCTTTTTTTTGCTAAATTTTCCATTTAAGTCGTGTAACGTAAAGTAGTGAACAAGGGTGGTGGTGTTGGTGTTGGTGATGGTGGTGGTGGAGGTAAAGGTTTAAATTTAGCTTTGAAGTTTCTCTCTCACGCGTGGGAGTAATGGGATGGTTATACATATATACATGTGTGTGTCTGTTTTTCGAATATATCTAACACACACACACACACATATACAACAACGATTATTATACTTGAAGATTCCTATTACGCACACCACCGTTCGTTTCCTTTTTTTCTTTTTCTTCTTCTTCTTCTTCCTCAAGCAACGTTGTCGTCCACCATTCTATCAGTCGAAGGCCGACACCTCCCACTACCATACGGAAACGTTTCTTTTCTTTACCTCCCCCCCCAAAACGAATGAATTTTTTTTTTTTCAAAGAAAGGATGGGGTTAAGAAATTACGTTGCCGCCAAAACCCATCTTCTCTCTCTCTCTCTCTCACTCTCTTTGTATATATGTGCAAGAATTTCTTTGTATTTATTTATCTTTCATCTTATCAAAGGAAAATTTTTTCATCTTTTTATATAAAATATTTTATAAAAATTAACAACAAAAATATTATTCGTTTCTTATGAATTCTTAAAAAAAAAAATTCTTCCATTTGTCAATGTGGAAAATGACCTGCACAAGAAAAAAGGACATAAGAAAGGACCGGAAAAATGGAATGCGAGGAGCCTATTCTGAAGAAAAAAAAAAAAAAAAAGAAAAAGAAGTGGACAATAGATGGTCCAACAAAAGGGCACACACAATGAGATGCATCTGAAAAATTTTTTCCTAAATCTTTTAAACCGGTCGTTCCCCCTTTTTAACCCCACACGTGCAAAGCATCAAAAATCACATTTGTCACATTTTTCGTAAAAATAAAATGGAAGGAAAGAAATATATCATTCGGAGGGTTGTTATTGTTCTTTTTTGTTCGGGTTGAGGTTGATGTAAAAAAAATAATAAAAAAAAAAAATAAAAAGGAACAATTTCATAGGTTCTTTAATACTTGGCAGGTATATATACATGTGGGATTCCAAGTATTTCTCTTGTGTTCCTTTCAGTTTCGGGTTTCTCTTCGACATTGGCGAAGCTAATGACAAGGGTGTTATCCTTGAACTAGATTTATCATTCATGGGACTGTTGGCCAAAGCAATAACTATGAAAAGATTAGTCCTAACCAAATGAATAGCAGGTAGTTTTCCTTTACTTTTCTTGTGCCGTTTGTCTGACCTTTTTTCTACGATCCTTTCAGAAAAGAGACGAAGACGAACAATGTTCACAAATATTTTAACCTGTCTGATCGACAGTTCCCTAAAATTACCTGTTTTATCGAAAAATTATCGTACGCATAAAGAAAATTTTGCAATTTAACTCTTTACGGGTCATAGAATTTCAGTTAATAAAATAGCCCTATGTTGCATAGAGAAATTTGATTACGTTTTAAATTAAACAAAATTGGTATATTTTTTAAATAAAGGTATTGCATAATGTAATAATGTAAAAACATAAAAATAAGAGTTAATAACCAATTGTTTTGCGTAAATAAGACGAAATATAAACTTATAAGAATGTGTAGCTATTGCAATAATATTTCAAAATGAGACTAAAAATGTCCCATCGTGCATTACGGTGTATCAAAAAGGTGGGACACTTTTAATCCCACCGTGCCCTAAAGAGATAACTAATTGACTGAATTTTTATAATCTAAATGTTTAATTGGTAGATATTCATTACTGTTGAAATTAAGTTGTACATTTTTTTATTGAAAAATGTATAAAATAATGAAGACTTTTGTGTTAAATAAATATCTATTAACTAAATAGGAACAGATTACATATTCCATATAGTACAGCACTGAAATTAGGCTAGAATGTTTCATGTTTCAAACCAATGGAGGATACAAATATTTTTCTATACGAAATATTATCAATTAAACTTACTTACAATTAATCGTACAATTATCGTACTAGTCTCAATATTATCGTAAATTTTTGTCACATAATCAAAGTTGCATGTACTACCGTACAATAGTTGAAATTACTATGACGTTTATGATAATTATGTTACGAATGGGAACGCTGAAGACGAGTCACGTTTTTAAACAGAATGCACGAAAAAATTATTTTTTTTGTTTATTTCTTACAATTCGTGCGTTCAGCAGTTTTTCTTTAAATATTAGGTCGAGTCATAAATAACTTCCGTTTTTTATGAGACAAAGAATTTCGCGTTTCTGCCATGACTGATAAGTGCAAGACACCTCTCATGAAGTTTTTTTTGCACTCTTTGCAATTGTTCAACGTATCTACTGGATTTTGCTCCAATATTACCTTTAAAAGGTTCATTAAAATCGGAAATGCGTCCTGCACTCGGTTCATCTTTTAACACTTTCACAACTGCACGTTTGCGCAGTGAAACGTCGCCAGTGGCCGGCAATATTTTGGAAGAAACACTTTGCCGTCCGCACAATTTGTAAACATTTCTTAGGTTGAAAAAACTTTACGCAAATTCATGAAACAATTAACATTATTATTATGAATTAGTAATCAACATTATTATAAAACAATATTTTACCAATGGCACCACATGAATGTCACCGGCGTACGACGACTGGCCTGTCTATGGCACCACATTGGTGTCAGCGGTTGTGAAAGTGTTAAGATCGTATCTCCAGAACGGAATTTTACAAACCAATTTCTGACTGCCCTATCAGTTATCAGTCCTGCACTGTATACGCTGCATATTTGTTCAGTTGCCACTTTAGTGCTATTGCCTTGTTTCAATTCTTAAAGCATTACATATCGAATATGCACTTTTTACTATCCATTTCAATGGTTAAGAAAAAACGGTTAAATGTAACATTGACTGTATAAAAAAGTTAACAGAAGACTAACTGAATCCTCATCTATGTAGTGATATCGAAAATTGGTTTGTTTCGGTGACTTATAGTAGGTAAATACGAAAAATAGATTTTACATAGTCGCATCGGAAGTTACTTATGACTCGACCTAATATAAATGAGTTTTAAAGTATTTGTATTAATTGCATTAACATTTGAACTAAATATAAATAATATAAAGTTTGAAAATAAATCAGATGCAAAAATATTGCATCAAAAWTGCATCAGGATTCCAAAAAAAAAATATATATATATATAAATAATATAAATCAGATCGCAATTTGAGTTAATTTGTTAATTCAAGTTTGAAAATAAATCAGATTTTAATAATTGAAATAATAAAAAACTGTTTTTGTATTATATAATATAACCAATTGAAAATTTAATTAAATTAAAAATATCTAATACAATGTTTGGATAATTAAAAACAGGGATTATTATTTGAGAACAAACATGAATTGCATCGATTACCAACCACCACATTTCCTTGCTATAAACTCGTCAATGATAATCCTCACCGGTTTCTCGGATTATTCCGGATTGAAATCCCTTCAGAACTAAATCCACCTCTCAAAGTTCTCTTGTTGTTCGTTTTAAGAACACTTTGTTCCTGATCAAAATGGAAAGATAATAAATACTTTTTAAAATAATTACAAAAAGAGAGAGAGAGAGAGAGAGACAAAGAGAAAGAAAGAAAGAGAGAGATATATGAGACAAAATATACAAATTATAATCGTGTTAAAATAAAATAAAAATAAAAAAAATAATAAAAAAAATCAACAGACATGTGTAATGTATTTTAATTTTAATTTATTAGAATAAATTATTTAAATAATTTTTTATATATAATATATAATAATCTTATATATTATATTTACTATACTATGATTATTTTATCATCACCAAGTATATTAAATTTGAAATAAAATAAAATGAAATAAAATAAAATAAAATAAAATAAAATAAAATAAAATAAAAGGAAATAATTAAAAAAAAAAACGACAAACACGCGTGATGTGTTTTAGTTATAAATTTATTCGTTATAATAAATTATTGAAATAGATTGTTATAATATTATATTTTATAATTACTATACTTTGATTATTTTATCATCACCACAAGTATCCCAATATTAATTGTTTATTTATTAAATTATTATTAATTTTATCTAAAGTAAAATTTTGATAGGAAAACAAATTTCTTAAATAAACACAAATATTTATATATATATAAAATTTAATATCTTATATTTACTATACCACGCGTCGCGATTATTTTATCATCACCAAATATCCCAATATTAATTATTTATTTTTTAAATTATCATCAATTCTACCTAAAATAAAATTCATAGAAAAGGAAATTTCTTAAATAAACGCATATAATTCTATATCTTATATTTACTATACTATGATAATTTTATCATCACCAAGTATCAAGTATCAATAAGTATCATCAATATATCTAATTTAACCTAAAGTAATATTGATAGGAAAACAATTTTTTAAATAAACATACATTGAAATAAATGCAAAAAAAAAAAAAGAATATAAATTCCAAATTTATTTGAATTAATAAATAATTCATTAAGAATATTATATATATATATGGTGGCATAAAAGTAATATTTTTACTGATGTTAGTTAGTAGCACCCTTGCATCTTCTCTAACAACCAATTCCGTACTCGAACGGATCAATCGATTATACTCTTGGTCGAGCGTAAATCTACGTTGTCCCTCTCCCCTCCCACCAGTTCCCTCCGAAAAGTCTCACCCTTACCACTTTCTTCTCCTTCATCCCCCTCTTTACCCCTTCTTTATTACCACACACACAACACACACACACACACACACACACTATCGTTGTCTTTTTCTTTTCATCATATTTTCCATGACTTTCTTTCTCCTATATACTTTTCCTGTAAGAGTATTTAATAAAAATATCTAAAGAAAAATCCAAAGGTGATATTTCGAGCGTATTCGCTTTTGTGTCTCGTTCAAAGTAACCGGAAGTTCCAAGAGAGAGACAGAGAAACAGAGAGAAAGACAGAGAGAGAGAGAGAGAGAGAGAGAGAGAGAGAGAGAGAGAGAGAGAGAGAAAGAAAAATATTCGAGAAGAAGATCATCGATTTATTGATAGCATTGAATACTTTTCTCTTTTTCTTTTTATTATACAAAAGTGTAGATTACAATTTTAGAATATTTTGTTTATATATATATATTTTGAATATTATTAAAAGAAAATTTTCTAGAATTTTTGTCAAAGGATTTATGAATAATTTACTTATGCACAATGAAGTTAGACTTATGCCACATTCAAAATAAACTTTTCATCATTTCGTTAATTGGCAATTTTTCTTTTTACAATATTTTCATGATTTTTAATAAATTTCTAACAAATTGCTTCCGAATGAAAAGATCATAAGAATTAGTTAAAATGTAACTATTTACACTAAACATCAATTATCTCGTAAACTATTAATATTTCGATGATCTTCACTTAATACTTTTTAACGCAGAATAAAAAAAGAAATCGAATAGTGTAACAAAAAATATTAAGTTCCAT
>NW_015148992.1:1093192-1109578 GCF_001465965.1 Polistes dominula | reverse complement strand
GAGGGCGCGTGCTGAACTTCAGAGATTGTGCGAAAGCAGCTGCACGTGAGGCTGCTGCTGCTGCTGCTGCTGTTCCCATTCCATCGTTCCTTCGTTTCATCGTATATATCGAGGATACACACACTCTTCCTTTCTTTCTTTCTTTCTTTTACTTCCCCCTTTTACCCACCCTCTACTTTTTAGCCCTCAAGGTTTCGTAGTAGTAAAGATACTTTGAGCAAACATCAGAAGAAGAAGAAGAAAAAAAACAAATTCTACCTGGCAGGTCAACTAATTCGTTTTTGTTTTTTTTTTTTTTACATTGCACACGAGATGCAAGACAAAAATAAATCAAATAAAATGAAGGGTTGAAGAAAATTAAAATTGAGACAACATAAGAGAGAGAGAGAGAGAGAGAGAGAGAGAGAGAGAGAGAGAAAGAGAGAGAAGGATTAACATTAATGTAAGAGAATTGAATTTGTAAAATCAAAATTTATTTTACTTTTAATATTTCATTCAAGTTTATAAGTTGAGGGGGTGGAATTCAATTATTTTTAGTATTATTGCATTTCCCTATTTAACCTCTTTGAATTATTTAAAGATTTTTATAAATATATAACACATTTAATTTGTTGCTATATAAATTAATATGTAAAAATAATTAATATTATTATTTATATAATATATTTTTTAAACAACATTTCATCAATTAGAAAATTTAAATTAAATATATAAATGAAACAAAATAGAAATATATTAATATATAACAAAGTACCAACTTAAAGTTTCATAATTTTGTTACCGTGTGGTATTTTAAAATATGGCCTTGAATATTTTATTCAAGTTTATAAATTAATGGTGTGAGGTTTAATTATTTGTAGTATTATTGGATTCCCCCATTTAATTTTTAAATTTGGATAATATCTACGAAACATTGCAATTACAAATAAATTCTTATTATAATTTATTATCGTTCAATAATTTTTTAAATAAATAAATATAATTATTATTTAAACTATTATTTTCTTAATATATGTATATATATATAATATAACATTATTATTTAATATTTTATAAAATATACAAAATATACAAAAAATACCATACAAAGAGTCAATGAACTACATAAACCTCTCTCTCACACTTTTATCTGTCTCATAATTTTTTGATTTTATTTCCTACATTGAAAAAAGATGGAAAGAGGAAGGAAAGAAGAGGGAGGAAGAGTGGAAGAAGGGTGTGAGGAGGGTGAGGAGGACCGTTTCGCTTTCGTTCGTGGCTCGATCGGATCAAAGCAACAAGAAGAAATTCGAGTTAGAAGGCGCGTGCGCGGTTCCACCCGACTTGCATGCTTGCATCTAGACGTGCAACAAGTGCACGCAGGATGCACACCTCACTATATATATATATATAAACGTAGTATATACGCGAGCTCTTAAGAGAAGAAGAAGAAGAAGAAGAAGAATAAGAAGAAGAAGGAAGAGGAAAGGGTTAAATTCAGTGGGATGGGGTGAAAAGACTCTGTGTGTGTGTGTGTATGTGTATGAGTAAGAAAGAGAAAGAAGATGTGGCACGCGCCGAGTGCAACGAATTGTGAGAAGGAGAGAGAAGAGTACAGATGCATCTGTGCATCTTCAACCCAACTTCCTTCCCGACAGGCTTCTCTCTTTCATTCTGCTGCATTTCTCTTTTTTTCTTCTTCTCTTTTATTTTCTCCTTCTTTCTTTCTTCTTCTTCTTTCTTCTTCTTACGTATTATCTTTCTTCTTCTTCTTCTTCTTCTTAACTTTTTCTCTCCCTTAACATTTAATTTTACCTTTACGATTTAGTCTGACACTATTTTTCTACCACATCCTTTAATTTTCTTTTTTAATTTATTAACTTTCATTATCCAACTATTGTATACTTCATTTAACACTTCAATCTTATCTATCTCTTTCTACATCCTTCTTATTTATCACTCAATCACTCACTCACTCACTCACTCACTCATTCACTCACTCACTCAGTCAGTCAGTCACTCAGTCACTCATTTATTCATTCATTCATTTTATTTATCACACCGTGTGTATCCTTTTTATCTCTTATCTTTCTCTTACTTCACTTTGAATCCTTCTTACATTCTTATATCTTATCTGTCTCTCTTAATTTTATTTCTTCTTACTTTTTCATTCAACCTTATCCTTATCTTCTTCTTCTTTTTTTTTTCTTGCTCTTAATTTATTTTCCTTTTCCTTTATTTTATCGAATAAGTAAGCATGCAAGCCATGTACTTAAAACACACACATACACACACATCTTGATTATAAGTACCTTCCGACTTCTTGTTCGATTACACATGCGTGTATGCAGTATGCACAATCTTCAACCAATTTGCATATCGTTTATACATAATTACTTAATTTACGTTAAAACAAATTTTTGATAAATTTTATTATGATTTTATTGTTGTATTAAATACTTTGAAGTATTCAAAGTAATCAAACATTATATTAATTAATTATTTACTGTATCTTTATGTAATTCAAAACATTATTCTCATTATGTGTATGCATATGAACCGTTTATTTTAAAAGTGACTTAACGTTTCAATGCAATTAAAAATATAATAATGAGTTATACTGCTTAAGTGTACCTAAAGATGTTTAATTTACAGTTCCTATTAAATTAAGGCCGATTATATGCGTTTTCTAATCACTAATGGAGTTAGGCAACTTTCTAAATGAACAATCTGATTTGTTATCAAATTTCGAATGGACCCAACTCCATTCAACATAACTTAAGATGCTTCAAATTGAAAAAATAAAAACAATACTCAATTTATTTGACATATCTTTGAAACACTTCAGAAACATAATTGATGCGATTGAAAACATTTTTTAACTACATAACCTACAAAATTACAAACATAACCTACAAAACAATTTACTACTCATCTACATTTTGTGTGTGTGAAAGGGATTTRAACAAATCATGATGTTCCAGGTGGTATATATCGTAATAGGTCAATTATGTCCTTGAATTTTGCTGTTGCAATTTGTCTGATATTTTTATACAGTGATGTCAATACAATATTTTCGAACTTTCTTGGGCAACCCCGACGTGCTAATAAATTCAGGACTTTCAAATTTTCATTCTCATTCATTGATGTCTTATAGAAAATTTGATACGGTTTCATTTCTGACAAAACACATCCAACATATTTTTAGCCAGTTTATTGATTCTTCATCAGAATTCTTGATACATAACATGAAGTTGTACAATAACCAAGTGCAACCAGAAAATAATACTTAATACTCATAATTGTGCCCATAATTATGAGAATGGTCTAAGTCATGTATCTCCTGTTTCAATGTATTAGATCGAGTCATAAGTAACTTCCGATGCGACTATGTAGAATCTATTTTTCGTATTTACCTACTATAAGTCACCGAAACAAACCAATTTAGGATATCACTATATAGATGAGGATTCGGTTAGTCTTCTGTTAACTTTTTTATGTAGTCAATGTTACATTTAACCGTTTTTCTTAACCACTGAAATAGATAGTAAAAAGTGCATATTTGATATGTAATGCTTTAAGAATTGAAACAAGGCAATAGCACTAAAGTGGCAACTGAAAAAATATGCAGCATATACAGTGCAGGACTGATAACTGATAGGGCAATCAGAGATTGGTTTGTAAAATTCCGTTCTGGAGATACGATCTTAACACTTTCACAACCGCTGACACCAATGTGGTGCCATAGGCAGGCCAGTCGTCGTACGCCGGTGACACTCATGTGGTGTCATTGGTAAAATATTGTTTTATAATAATGTTGATTACTAATTCATAATAATAATGTTAATTGTTTCATGAATTTGCGTAAAGTTTTTTTCAACCTAAGAAATGTTTACAAATTGTGCGGACGGCAAAGTGTTTCTTCCAAAATATTGCCGGCCACTGGCGACGTTTCACTGCGCAAACGTGCGATTGTGAAAGTGTTAAAAGATGAACCGAGTGCAGGACGCATTTCCGACTTTGATGAACCTTTTGAAGGTAATATTGGAGCAAAATCCAATAGATACGTTGAACAATTGCAAAGAGTGCAAAAAAAACTCCATGAAAGGTGTCTTGCACTTATCAGTCATGGCAGAAACGCGAAATTCTTTGTCTCATAAAAAACGGAAGTTATTTATGACTCGATCTAATATTTAAAAATTTTTAATTGAACACCATATGAATTCTGTATAATATTGAAATAACAAACACCTATCTAACGATTTATTTTTGTCAATATCATGAAAATTACATTGAATTTATTTATTGTAATATAATGTGATGCATAATAACTGATAAACTTATTTTTTATAATTTACACTTAGACCACTTTTTATAATTATGGGCACAATTCAAAACTTCATTCCCAGTATGTGTATTTATTCAAAATTCATCTCCAAATCTTTACAGAAACAATAAACAAATATCTATTTGTTAAGAGAAAATGTTTAGCAAAAAAAAAAACAACAACCACAAAAAATAAAATAACATTTGAATAAGATGAATAATGAACCTGTGTGTTCATACGTGTAAGTGTAAGTGTTGAAAGAATATCTATATAGAATAGTAGGGTTGCACCACCGGACTTTCAAATGCAAGCGGAAGTTATGTGCAAAGTGCATTCGACTAATAGGGACACCGGTTACCGTAGTAGAGGGAGGAAAGGGGGGAGAATGAGGGGGGAGGGAGGTCTTTCTCTTTCTCTCTCTTTTTATCTCGAACTCCCCTTCTTCAGTGGTAAATATCGAGTAACCTGACTGACCTTACACATATGCGTTTACTAGGTATGCAGTGTCCTTGTTATGCAAATGAGAAAAGTGCAGTCCCCAAATACCCAAAAGTGCATTGTCGATTGTATGAAAGGGAAATAAATCGGATGCAAATACGCGTATAACCAGTTATGAATAAACAAACTTCCTGTATTGGTCAACAATTTTTCTCGTATTAAAAAACAACAAATATTATTTATTAAGTAATTAATTAAATAATTATAATCACGTGTAAAAAATATATATATATATATATATATATATATATATATGTATAATACATAATGAACAACTAATTACTACACCATATAAACGTGTTTTTACCATTGAATATTCAATTACGTAAAACATAAAAAAAAAAAAATTGTATTAAAAATATTCACCTAAACAATGTGAGATCAAACACGTGATATACAAATTATTATTTGTACCAGACAAATTATTATGTTATATAATACTAACTTACATGTGCTCGAAAATACATATACATACATATAATACATACACACCCTGACATACACAAAAAAAAGTACAATGCATTAACGGTGGTGCACTTTACAAGCCGGTTTACCACGGCGTTGACTTGTATGCAATTCCGAGGATAATGCAGGTTGCACGTGGCACTGTGGGCATTGTGCACTCGATGCACCACAAAATGCAGTCGTACAACTCTAACTTGAAATAAGACACGACTTTTGCGGTTTTAAAATGTGTGCCATGCACGAACATATGCGATACTCGTTTTCAAATGCATCGATGTCATTCAAATTCCCTCATCCTCTCTCTCTCTCTCTCTCTCTCTTTCCACCCTCTATAATAAATTCAAAATAAAAAATTGTAATACGCGTTTATAAGTAAGAGACCGTTAAAAAAAAAAAGGGATTAGTTTTTCTACTCCTTATTTATTCTATTTGATATATATTTTTTTTTCTTGTTCGGTAAGAAGAAGAAGGAGAAGAAGAAGGAGGAGGATGTAAAAAAAAAAAGGATAGAGTTAGGGGTATGTATTGGAAAGAAAGCTAGTTTCTCGATCATTCAGTTCTCACACTCGCTTAGAATCGTTCAGCTTTTGCATCTCAGAAAAGTAACCCGGCGATCTTTTAAGGGCTGTTAAAGAAGACGGAATTAGAAACACGCTGGTGGGTTCACATCCCATGTTAGAGAGAGAGAGAGAGAGAGAGAGAGAGAGAGAGAGAGAGAGAGAGAGAAAGCATTGTAAACTGCCAACGAGAGGGGTTACGACCCTTTTTGGTATTTTAAACTAGTTTTCACTTGTACCAGTTTGCTGCTTTCCACTACTACACTTCTATCATCTTTTTTTACTCTTCTTCTTAAGTATACATATATGTATGTATGTATGTATGTGTGTATGTGTGTGGATATCTCCTATCTTTATTATTATTATTATTATTTTTATTTTATTTTTAAATATATGTATACGAGTATTAGTTGTGGTAGATTCTGCACAGCGAAGTTTATTCCAACCGTGCTTTACATTTCAACCATATCGGCTTATATGGAAATGAACGTTTCAGTCATTCATCGTAAAGAAATTGAAAGAAAGAGAAGAAGAATTTGCTTAACACTGTTAGAAGCTTCTTCTTCTTCTTCTTCTTCTTCTTATTCTAACAGTTACACACCTTTTTTTTAATTTTTTTTTTCTATCGTGGTAAAATTCGAACGAAGACAAACTCGAAACTGATATACTTTCCAACCGCCCCCCCCCGCTTTATTTATTTAGACAATAATAACACATACTTTAAACAAGTCTCAAGAATTTAACAAAATTCTTCTTCTTCTTCTTCATTTTTAAAGTTAAACAAATAAGAAAGTAAAAGAGAGTTAATAAAAAAAAAGGTTGAGAGAGAAACTCCTCATCCGGGGGGTGAGGATAGTGAAATAACAGATTGCAGTTGTGGCACGAGCGAACGAGCGCAGCCTGGGTTTGGGTTTGGTGTTCGTAAGGAGAAGGCAGGTGCCACATTTTTTTTCTCCACCGCCTGTTTTACCAAGACGAGTAAGAGGCTGCTGCCTACCTTTAGCAGAGGCTCCCAAACAATCTCTGAATTTATTTCTTCCCATTATTATTTTTATACAGTCATATGAAAATACTATCGAAAAAATTAGATTGAAGGGGAAACAGTAATGTCATTATTTTTTCGTTAGATGACTTTAGTTATCGATATCTCGTAAAATATCAATCGAACAATTTGAAATTTATGTTTGTTAGAAAGGTGACATTTAGAGCTAAGAAAAATTCCTTTAGTGTTTTTTCTTTGGTCTATTCAGTTGTGTCTTATAGGGTGTTCAAAATGAAAGTCAACAAAGATAGAATTCGATACATTTCACACTTTTTCTTTTCTAAAGACGAAAATGCAAGCCAGGTGGCTGAAATTGTGAATGATGTTTATACTCTCGATACTTTAACAAATAATTGCGTGCAATTTCGATTGTATCCAGATATTTTTGATGTTAAAAATGTACCTTTCACAGGTAGACCGTAGCATCGCCCAGAAGCTAGAAATCGACCGTAAAACAGTTTTAAACCCTTTGCTAAAAGTTGAAATAAAAAAAAAGCTCGATTTTTGGATATCACACCATTACATGATGGATCGAATTTCCATCTGCGAAGCTTGGAATTCCATTCCGAATGGAATGAAATCGACCCATTTTTTAAACAAATGATGACTGGATATGAGAAATGAATCACATGCAACAACATTGTGCAAAAACGATCATGGTCAAAGCAGTTCAAACGATTCTGTTGTACACTTGACGGGACTGGAAAGGAATTATTTATTATGAGTTGCTTAAATATGGCCAAACACTAAATTCGGATCTCTACTTTCAACAACTGGACCGTTTAAAGCAAACGATTAACCAGAAACAGCCAGAATTGACCAACAGGAGAGTTGTTGTGTTCCATCTGAACAACGCCAGGTCACACATGTCTATAATGACTCCCCAGAAGCACCAAGAGCTTAGTTAGGAAGTTTTAATGCATCCATCATATAGTTCAGATCTTGTACCAAGCGATTACCATTTTGTTTTGCACTGCATAACTTTCTTAGTGATAAGAAATTGGCATTAAAAGAAGATTGTAAAAATCGATCACTAGAGTTTTTCGCAAATAGGGACCAAGACTTTTATGAGACAAGTATTATGAAGCTACCTTTAAAATGGCAACAAATTAATGAACATAACGGTGCATATTTGACCAAAATCAGACAACCAGAAGTATGTTAAATAAATGCTTGAAGTTAACGTCAAAATAATGGATGACTTTTTTCCCACAAACTAATATGTAAATTATTATTTTGATTTTTGTTGTTTCATTTCTATAATTCAATTTATCATACTTTACCAATTTTAGTTTTAGCAACAACGATAATAGAAAAATTATTGATCAATCCATTTGGAAAAATAGCATTGNAACTTTCTTAGTGATAAGAAATTGGCATTAAAAGAAGATTGTAAAAATCGATCACTAGAGTTTTTCGCAAATAGGGACCAAGACTTTTATGAGACAGGCATTATGAAGCTACCTTTAAAACAACAACAAATTAACGAACATAACGGTGCATATTTGACCAAAATCAGACAACCAGAAGTATGTTAAATAAATGCTTGAAATTAACGTCAAAATAATGGATGACTTTTTTCCCCATAAACTAATATGTAAATTATTATTTTGATTTTTTTTGTTTCATTTCTATAATTCAATTTATCATACTTTACCAATTTTAGTTTTAGCAACAACGATAATAGAAAAATTATTGATCAATCCATTTGGAAAAATAGCATTGGTGTTGATAATTAATAAAGAATATTCTGCGATATTATACGCAACGGTATCATTTCTATTACATCGATTATTTGTAACAGTTACACCATTAGGTTCTTGATACATCCCAGTACTTTCCATAAGATCTATGACACCACTTTCTATATTAAAAATAATAAAGTTTAAAAAAAAACGAAAGGTCTACTCAGATACGTATAACAAATGGACAATTAATAAAAGGTAATTTTAAAATAATAAATAAATGTTGTTTCTTATTTTGTTATAGGTGAGAGTGAATCTGTTGTTTAATTCAATAAAATGTTCTAAATATTGTATTTATATTTATACACGTTTATATTCATTAACATTTCTACACATTCAATAGTGTAATAATACGATTAAATAATCTATCGAATAAAAAAAAAATGAATATTTAATATTAATTAATATTATAAATTAAATACGCACCACCGTCCGTGTCCAAGTTAAATCGTAAGCATGGGGGACAGAAAATCGACAAAGGTTTAATTAAATAAGAAATATATTTACAAGTATATATATGTATATATACTTATATATATTTAATATTATTTTATTATATTTTAATATAAGGTATTAAATTAATTTATATATATATATATATATATAATAATTATATTAATAATATAATATATAAAATATAAATATTATATATATTTATTATATATATAAAAATAAATATATATAATATATTAAATTAATTATATATATATAATATTACATTTTATATTAAAATATAATAAAGAAATATATTATTTTAATATAATATAATATTTTAAGAACATACATTTCTACGTTATTGCATGCAAACGAATAGAACAAGGAAAATAATCATTACTATATAATTATACATATATATATATATATATATGTATATGTGTACGCATGTGTTCAATAAATACCGTGTATATTTTGCGTATGAATCATTTGCATCTGAAGTATTTAAATTCACGCGTACATTTTCTTATTACATTATTTTTCTTTGATCTTTTCTTCTCTCTTATTTGGCAATGCACATTTATTCGCGTGCAACCAATTATGCACCTCGTTATGGTTGCATTACGTGCAAAATTCACCCTTCCCTCAAAAAAAACTGTGCAAAGCAAGCGCAGCGCAACTTCTCTTTTTTTTCCGATATTTTTTTATTATCCTTCATTTTTTCTTTAACTTATTTCCGATCGTAAAAAAACAAAAAAACAAAAAAATGACCAAACACACAACCGTCGTCTCTTTACTTTTAAACCTTATATACGAAAGATTACATAAATTAGTGCTGACCAGATAAATGGAGGATTTGCACGTTAACGTACTTTGCGTATTAAATATACGCATGTTTATAACGTATGAGTATATATATATATATATATATATGTATGTATATGTATGCGTGACAAGTAATACGGTAAGGAAAAAAAAAAGAATATGATTTTATAATTAATCGATTAAGTATCATCACCGGAAGTACAACGATCGTGTAAGTAATAAATAAAACATATACGTAGTATATACATGAAAAAAAAGAAAAGAAAAAAAAAATAAATCTCTCCATCTATCTTTTTGCGCACGAAAATTTCAAAAAAAAAAAAAAAAAAAAAGCCGGCAAATTTTCTTATCGGATTATGACATCCGGTTTTATTGACTCATTAACTTCTTTTCATACCACCATAAATATTTTTCACCGTGCACCGAATTATCATCATAATCATCATCGTTATTATCATTATCAGCGACAAATATTAAGCTTAATTATTATTCATATTTTACTTTTTTTCTTGTCCTTTTATACGACAAAATAAAAAGATCTTTTAATTTATTTTACGTAAAACTTTAATCAAAACGGTTTAACTTTGTACAAGTATATTATTTTTTTTTACGTTTATACATTGTACATACGTAATTTATAAATGACCAATTTATATGAGATATATGAGATATGAGAATATCAAAATTTGGCCTTCATTATTCAAAAAAATAAACACGATCGATAACGACACACCGAGTGTGTTGTTGCTGTTGCTGTTGTTGTTGTTGTTGTTGTTGTTTCAATACATTTTACTTTAATCTCCGGAAACAAATTAAAACGCCCAACTTCGTGTTGTACCTTTTTTTTCTTTTTTAAGTACTCGCAAATATTATTTCTTTATTATTTTTTTTTTTTATCATAAATTTGATTCCTTTTGCTATACGTACGACGGTGTAATTAACGATAACACGAACAACCGTTGAGGAAACAAAATTAAAAGGAAAATGAAATTCACATTACTACCAACGAAAAATAAGTAATATCAACATTCGATATGAAATGATTGTATCATTTGTATCGTTACAAATTAATGCAAATAAAATAAGAATAAACATAGGCTTAAGAAACATGGTACTCGTTATAATCATCTTGATAATTGGCATAAATAAGAAGATTTTCATTGAATACTGTTGCAATTAATCAAATTAAATTCAATTAAATCATTCAATGCACTACTACGATTTAAGACTCTTTTCCTTTCAGTACGTGCATATATTAATAATAATAATAATAATAATAATAATCTAATTAATAAGAATTTCAACAAATTTGATTATAATCATAGAAAATGTATTGCAGAAAACTCACCGTTTCTTCGCACCACTGGCTACCGATGGTTCCACCACAAGTGCCGATCCTAGGAACGTATAACCTGGACAACAAATAAATTACGATTAATATAATCAAATTACAAATTATACATTTGAGACGTTTATTTTGAAAGTGGCCTAAATCCATTAATGTTCGAATGAAGATATTGAAGGATTTTCATTTCAATGCAATTATTGGGTTGTTCGGAAAGGAATTTCATTTTTTCCTGACACAATAATAGCTTTAATTGATGCAAACCGATAAATAGCAACACGTGAGATCTATGAGAGGTTAAATTTATCAAATTCAACTGTTTTTGCTTATTTAAAACGTCTAGGTTTAACCTCGAAGCAAAAATTGTCTTCATTTTCACTAGATACTAACGAGTTATACTGCTTAAGTGTATCTAAAGGTGTTAAATTTACAGTTCCTATTAAATTAGTGCCAATTATATGCGTTTTCTAACCACGAATGGAGTTAGGCTACTTTCTAAATGAACAATCTGATTTGTTATCAAATTTCGAATGGACCCAACTCCATTCAACATAATTTAAGATGCTTCAAATTGAAAAATAAAACAATACTCAATTTATTTGACATATCTTTAACCCTTAAAGTGCACATGGGGTGTTTGACACCCCAACAAATTTTTGATCTCTCGAAAACGTTATTGAATTCGAAAACATGGGTTATTTGTCGCCATCTAGTGTTAATTCAGATGGGTATAAAACCTATACTATTTTAAAAAAGATGTATCAAACTACTTTTAAAAAAATTGCGAGGTCTAAATATTAGATAGCGACTTCAGGAGACGCGTTCAAACACGTTGGGGTGTCAAACACCCACAGTGCACTTTAATTAACTTTTACCAAATGTGTTCTTTAAGGGTTAAAACACTTCAGAAACATAATTTATGCGATTGAAAACATTTTTTGACTACATAACCTACAAAATTACAAACATAATCTACAAAACAATTTACTACTCATCTACATTTTGTGTGTATGAAAGGGATTTGAAGAAATCATGATGTTCCAGGTGGTATATATCGTAATAGGTCAATTATGTTCTTGAATTTTGCTGTTGCAATTTGTCTGATATTTTTATACAGTGATGGTCAATACAATATTTTCGAACTTTCTTGGTCAACCCCGACGTGCTAATAAATTCAGGACTTTCAAATTTTCATTCTCATTCATTGATGTTTTATAGAAAATTTGATACGGTTTCATTTCTGATAAAACCGCATTAAACATATTTTTAACCAGTTTATTGATTCTTCATCAGAATTCTTGATCCTCTTCAAAATTGCGTTCTTCTAATAATTTTGTTAATACAAAATCTTCTTGTCTAGTATTATCATATTTACTCGACATATAAGTAACCTCAAATGCTGCATTGATACAAGAAGTTGTACAATGACCAGGTGTAACCAGAAAATAATAATTGACAAATTGAGTTAGGCCACTTTCAAAATAAACTTTTCATCATTTGGTACAAAATCTTCATGATTTAAAATATATTTGTAACAAATTGCTTTAGAATGAAATGATCATGTAAAAATGTCCACTTTCAAAATAAACGGCTCATTTATAAAGTAGAAATATAAAAAAGAAAAAAATAAATAAAGCTAAAAATCACACGCATAAAAATACATTACATGCACCATTTCAAAATATGTACATAAAAAAGTAAAAATTAAACTGAAACCAAAAATCACACACATCACAAATTACATTACACGCATCAAAAAAATAAATGCGTCAAAGAAAAGAAACAGAAACAACAACAACAACAACAACAAAAATAAAATTAAAAATCACACGCAGAAAAATGCATTACATGCACCATTCTAAAATGTGTAAATAAAAAAAAAGAACAGAAAAATTTATTAATAATTTTATAAATGAATAATATCGTTAATAATAAGAATAATAATAATATCGTAAAACTATAAATAGAAAATCGTGAGATAGAAGGTCGTTCTCATAGAAAAGTATTATCATCTATATATCTAATACATATATTTATATGTATATATATATATATATGTGTGTGTGTGTGTGTGCTCGTGTAAATAGAAGTATATACGAGGGATAGAATTGGTTCATTGGGTCAACGCGTACGTTGATACACAACCTGTTTTTCTCTTCTTCTTTTTTTTTGCACGCGGTCAATTTGAACTCTGACCCCCAACCTACGGGTTTAAGAAAGGAAGAAAGAAAGAAAGAAAGAAACGAAAAGAAAAGAAAAGAAAAGAAAAGAAAAGAAATAAAAACGACCATAAGGAGAATAAATATATTTTTCCCATGAAAATTCTCATAGTTCATCATATCGTTCCTAGATATTATTTATATAAACTTACAACGGTCTCAACGTATGAATAATAATAAGAAGACGAATGAATATTATCAAAGAAGAGGCTTCCGGGTTTATTCGTTTCTCACAATCCATCAGTAAGAACACGTGTAACAAAAATTCTCCATTCTCCCCCCCCCTCCACCACCCTAGCCCATCCCAACCCAACCCATGATTTAAATGCATTCTAACGGCGTTCTACAATGTTAAAAATCGTCGATGAAAATAAATAAACAAAAAGAAAAAAAAAATAAATAAAAGGATTCGTGTACCATCAAAGCTCTGACATACATCGACCCACCTCTTTCGGTATTCTAATCAGGATCAAAAGGTTATGCGAACGTGTTCGAATAGCATTAGGCTACTCAGCTACAAGCATATTTCTTTTTCTTTCTATCTTCTTTCTCTCTTTTTTGTTTTTTGTTCTTTTTTTTTTATAATAGTTAGCTACGAGAAACTTCGTTGGATACTTTCATAACGATTCACGTGTGTGTATATATTCTTACACGCACTCAAACACATCTATACACACATAAATACATACAACGTTGAGTTGGTCAATAAATTTGCGCAATATTTGCTGTTGATTGAATGAACTTGAAACGAATTTTATTGATCAATACGATATATCTATATCTATATATATATATATCTATATATATTTAAATATTTGTTAAATTTTATCTTTTAAATGGATCAAATTTGTTAAAATCCAATTTTGTTCTATAATCAATAATTATTCAATAAATATTTGTTAAGATAATATTAAGATTATATTTATCAGTAATATTAATTCTTACCATTTTGATTAAAATTGTTAGGGTAAAAATTGTTGTCGTACATTTCAACTTTCAACATTATTAATTAAACTTAAACGAAGAAACAAAAAGATTAATTAATTAATTAATTAATTAATAATTGAATCAATCGATAATTTATCGATACAATATTATAAGTAACACAATAATACTATTTCACTAATAATTATTATATAACAAAAATACGAATACTTTTATTTATTAAAGTAAACGACAAGATCAATAACGTGTTATCACTTTGACGACTAATCGCGGTATGATTTTCATACAACAACATAACCATACTATTATCAAGCAGGTATAAAGTAAAAGGTCAATAATAAATACGTTCTACAAATGTAAACACAAAACTTTTGCCAAATTCTCGGTAATATAATACAACGTTCATTTGTAAACATTCGATTATAAGATCTATGAATTTCAAATTGAATATTATTCTAATAATAATAATAATATTCTAAGTTGATGATTATCATTGATAGATTCAAATCAATTATCAAATAAATCATGATAATACATAACAATTATTTCGAAGAATTATTTATTAACACGTTCGTCGTCCAGCCCGTTTCGGTTGATTTTCTCGCCAGGCCCAAAATTCGACTGTCGGCGCACCACGTAACGTAAAAAAGCGATAAGTAGAAATATCAATAATGCGACCCAAGTATTATGGTTATATTATATTATTAGATTTTATTTACGGAAAATAATTTTGTTTTTAAATGGGAAATGTGATAAGTTTTTTCAATTAAAAATACTATAACTTCAACAAGAAGAGCGTCACCGTATACGGTGACGGGGCCCACGGGGAAGCATGTCCGTCTCCGGTATACGGTGTTATGGTGACGAACGTGTTAAGGTGTCTCACACATACACAAGTGGTTAACATACTCAAATGTTGTTACCCTAATACAGTTTTTGAGCCATTACATAACAAACATATTCAATCTAACTCTTTTTTTTTCTAATCAGGTTATCAATAACGATCATCAACATTTCACAGCTGACAGAGTGTTACTATTTCTTTTCACTTTTCGTTGTAGTTGTTGTTGTTGTTGTTGTTGTAGTATTTATGCAAGATAGTCTCAAGAAAAGAAAAAAAAGGAAAACCGGGTGCATCATTAAATATTCATTTGTGCAATATGACAATAGTGTAAGAAGAAGACGAGTGGTAGAATTGTTGGCAAGTAGTCTATTAAATATAAAAAAAAAAAAAAAACCATAAAATGTATCACAGTAGGAGATAATAAGTGGTGGACCAAGTGAAAGACCAGATTGGGAATGCGAATGAAATGAATGAATTGAAAATACAACGAGAGAACCTTAACCCAGTATCGGTGAATCCACGTGGCAAACGAGTGAGATAGAAAAATAAAAAGAAGTAGAAGTAGAAGAAGAAGAAGAAGCAAGCAGAAGAAGCAGAAGAAGAAAAAGAAAAAGAAGAAGAAGAAGGTAGCATCTAAATGGCTATTTAGCATGTTCCGTGTCAAGTCCATACAACCCCTTTCGAATTGATCCACCTAGCAACAATAAAATGTTCCTAAGTGTTCCACCTCTCTTGGATAAATGGTAACACACATTATATGGATTGGATGGACTCGTAGTACTCGAGATACACAACAGGTTTATCATAATAACGAACGAACGAACGAACGAATGAACGAACGAATGAACGACTATTTGCGACAAGTTGTTCAAAGATATTTTCAGGAAGAGTTAGTATCCATCCATTTAACGACACTTTTATGTTATTTCGTATTATCCATATTACAATATTAAACGCATGCGTGTGTATGTGTAGTTTATTTCTGTTGTCATCCTATTAACACATTGAGCGCCACATAAATTCCTGTCAGGCCACAGGCGTTACTTTGTATTGAAAAATACAAACGTGTCAGTCATCAATGCTTGACGCGGCTTAAATGGAAACTCTAGTGTCAGTCATCAATGCTTGACGCGGCTTAAATGGAAACTCTAGTGTCAGTC
>NW_015148992.1:1056914-1084915 GCF_001465965.1 Polistes dominula | reverse complement strand
TATATATATGTATGTATAATAAGATCAATTTCTTAGTCTTTTCTATTTCTTTTCTTTTTAAAGGATTAGATGGTAGTAGAAAGGAACACCACCAATACTACCACCACCATATATCCAGGTGTACCGTACAACTCTCGTTCACTCGAACCGACAAAGAACGTCGTACCGCTTACCAATTCAATTCTAGATCAATAAAACCAAGGACAAACCCATAAGTTTATTCCATGCTTAGAATGATATTAGCAAATAATTTATCAAAGAAACTAATTTCAATTAACTGTAATCTTAATTCAACATTTTAAACATTAACACGTTGAGTATTGAATTATTATTTGAAGATTTTGACGTATATATGTATAACAGATTTCATTTGTTGCTATATGGATTAATATTGTTAAGGTAATAGATTTTATTTTTTTTGAATATATTTATATTGATCAATATATAATATTATATATATAATATATTATTATTTCTAATAATTATTAATATATTTATATTATTTATTGATATATTATTATTTGGAATATATTTATATTGATTATATTTGTATTATTTTATTTTTAATTTTATTTTTAATTTTATTTTTAATTTTTAATTTAATTTTATTTATTTTTATTTTTTATTCTGGATTATAATTTTATTTTTTTATTATATTATTTTGGAATATATTTATATTGATTATATTGTTATTTATATTGATCAATATATAATATTATGTAATTGTTTATTAATTATTAATTATAATATAATACAATATATAATATTATATAATATATTATTATTTCTAATTATTATTAATATATTTATATTATCTATTGATATATTATTATTTGGAATATATTTATATTTGATTATAATTTTATTATTTCATTTCTAATTTGAATTTTTAATTTAATTTTATTTATTTTTATTATTTATTATGGATTATAATTTTATTATTTTATTATATTATTTTGGAATATATTTATATTAATTATATATTTATATTGATTATATTGATATTTATATTACCAATATATATATTGAATGATTTATATTGATGAACATTTAAATTACAAAATATAAAGAAAGTATATATATAAATGAAACAAAATAAAAATATTTATATATTTTATATGAGCTTCTTAAAATCAAATGACGAGTCAGACTCGTCCACCATAACTGTGCCCAAGTAACCTGAGCAGATGACGAGTCTCATTCGTCAAATGACGTACCCAAAAGATTAACACGTTGAGCGCCACGTGTCAGTCATCGATGACTGACATTAAACTTTCCATTTAGGCCGCGTCCATCACTGGTGACTGACACGTTCAACTATTTCTTCAATACAAAGTAACGCCCAGTGGCCTGACGGGAATTTTCAGGTATGAGTCCTGCCCGTTTTAGTCAACAAAATAAATTTTTTGTTCAGTCACGTATACCGACGCCATTATATGCTGCATTCTTTTTTTTTTACAATATCTAATCCTTTCGATAGAAAATATATTTTATAGAATTAAATTTGTCATAAAATGTATGTTTTAACAGTGCATTAAATGCACAAATTACTGCGTGTATCATTTATGGTATGTTAAATGATATAAAATAATAATTTTTATATTCAAATAAAAAAGAAACAAAAACAATTGTTGCGAAAATAATTCTATTTGTTTAGTATGAAAATATTGATAATATTATAAACCATATAATTTAATATTTTTCTTTTTATTTGCATTTTCGTATTGTGTGGCGGGTGTAATGGATTGATAGAAAAAAAGGGATCTTTGAATATTTTAGTTTTCGAAAGAAGACAAGGGAGAGGAGAGGGGGTAAAAAGAAATAAAGAAAAGTAAAAGAAAGAGAAAGAGAGAGGGAGAGAGAGAGAATTTGGGTTCGCGGTGAACGCGTTCGTTCCTAGATTAAATCACTCGGTCAGTTTTCTTTCGGTTAGCAGCCGGCCCAGGACAAAGGACGGCATTTCTCGGAAGAGACTCGGACCGAGACTTGAGAATTAAAATAATATCCGTTCGTTCGGAGATTAATGGCGCCCGTGCTGATGCAATTTTTCGTGCGACCTTAGCCGTTCGAGAAGCGAGCACCACCACCACCACCACCCTGAGGAGATCACCCTCCCCCATCCCTTTTCTCAAACTACACCCATCTTCCACGAGCCACCAACCACCCTCTCCATTTTTTGGCGATTTTTTTTTTTCTTACATTCATTCCGAACAACTGTTAGACATCAACTTTGTTAGATATTATCGATTACCACCGACACCGGAAATTCATTCTTACGTTTTTATTATTATTATTATTAATTGAATTTGATTCATTTTTATTATATGCAATTACGTGTACCGGTCATTATTATTATACTTTACAAATACGTGTTTCGAAAATATTATAAACTTTTTTGTTTGTCTCGTTTCCTGAGGGTAAAAAATCAGAGTTTTGCCAATGGTGCAACGTAAAAGGTAAAATTAGCATTGCGAGCTTGGTTTCTCCATGTAATGTAAGAGTCGTAATCGGGCAGGTGCGAACGATCTTCATTTTCAATCTATCCATCTCATTCTATCTTATTCTCTCTCTTTCTCTGTCTTTTAGGAGATATATCTTGAACTCATTCACGCTATCTCCTGCTTGTCCATGTTTTATATCCTTCGATGGATAGTTCGTGGACCGGTTCATTGACACCTGTCGAAAGAGACTCCGCTTTCTTACTCGTACCTGACAATTACGTGCGCACGTGGGCCATACCAATTTCACCATGCGTTACACTCTTATACAATAATAATAATAATATTAAAAATATTCGTGTATTTATTATATGTACAAACCATAAACATATTTATGTATGTACATATATATTCACGGATTTTTATTACATCCAATTTATTCACTTTATTCATTTATATACTTTCGTATTTTTTTAATATTTAACCCATTTTGTATACCAATTTTTATTTACCATCGCAATATATATTGACTTATTATTTTTATTACACATATTTATTTATTTTTTTTTTTTTTAAAGCATACGTAAACCTTCTTTATATAATACAATACATATTTATTTATAAGAATTCTTGCTGCAAAAATTATGAAAAATGTCATTCTCGCGTAATACTTTCTCCCTCATTTTATTTGATTATTATTCTTTCTCTTTCGATTTTATTTTTTCACGAAAAAAAAAGTCCACATAAAAAAAAAAAAAAAAAAAAGAAAAAAAAATAAACCCCCGTAAAAATGTTCGTATGCAAAAGCAAGGAGACGTGCGACATTCGTTCTCAAGTTCTTGGAAAAGGATTGGACGTGGTGCTATCATACAAGCGGATCAATTTTAAACTCAGACATCGGTTATCGGATCTCTGTGAAGGAATTCGTCGCGCGTGTCGCGCATTCCTTTTTTTTTTTTTTTTTCTTTTCCGTATCTGTTTTTTTTTTCTTCTTCTTTATTTTTTTTTACTCACACAGTTAATTGGATACCTATTAACGGGACCACCTTCTTCGATACTACCGCGATCATTTGTCGATATTTTTCTTATCGATTGATTTTTTTCCTTTCTCCCCCCCCTCCCCCTTCTTACGATTATTCGATCGATTTAATTAATACGAGAGATACATGTTTGTCAATTATTATTATTATTATTATTATTAATATAATCACTGAATTGACAATTTTAAATGTTAAATTTAAGTTTCAACGGCATTAACTTCAACAAATATTCACAATACAATTGAGCTGTTTATTTTGAAAATGCCCTAACTCAATTTATGTTCGAATGAACATACTGAACAGTTTGCGTATCAATGCAATTATTGGGTTGTTCGGAAAGGAATCATTTGATAAGGATCATTTGAAAGGCTTAGGTTTAACCTCGAAGCAAAAATTGTCTTCATTTTCACTAGATACTAACGAGTTATACTGCTTAAGTGTATCTAAAGGTATTAAATTTACAGTTCCTATTAAATTAGTACCAATTATATGCGTTTTCTAACCACGAATGGAGTTAGGCCACTTTCTAAATGAACAATCTGATTTGTTATCAAATTTCGAATGAACCCAACTCCATTCAACATAATTTAAGATGCTTCAAATTGAAAAAAAAAAAAAAACAATACTCAATTTATTTGACATATCTTTAAAATACTTCAGAAATATAATTTATGCGATTGAAAACATTTTTTAACTACATAACCTACAACATTACAAACATAATCTACAAAACATTTGTAGAATTTTATTTACAACTCATTTTATTTACAATAAAGTATTATTATATTTACTTGGAATATAAGCAACCTCAAATGCTGTATTGATACGTAACATGAAGTTGTACAAAAACCTGGTGCAATCGGAAAATAATACTTGACAAATAGAATTAGGCCACTTTTGAAATAAACTTTTCATCATTCCGTACAAAATCATCATGATTTTAAATATAATTGTAACTAATTGTTTCAAAATAAAAAGATCATGTAAAAATCTATGGTAGCTAACTATTATGAAATGTTAAACATTCATATTCATTCACATTATGAACTGAAAACACTATTATAGTAACTAACACGATGTTTTTGAAAAATTGTGTTAGGCCATTTTCAAATCTCTATTATTTCATCATCATAATTCAAATAAACGATAAATATCAAATAAAACTAATTAATGAAAAATCCTAAAAATCTAATCATAAATCATATTATTCAAATAAGACATCTTCTAACGAACAAACTGATCGTTCAACTACCATTTTCATTTTTATAATATCAAATCATTTCCCACTCCTAAACTATCTGAAAGAACATCTTGTATTTCGTTGGAACACAGTCATAAACATCCCTTTTCCTGTTTCTGAAGTAGTCAGAGTCTCACACCAATTATATTCTAATCGTTATTGTAATAGTAACAAACGTTATGCACGATACAATAGAAAAGAAACTTATGAGATGAAAAAAAGTGAAAGAAATAGAAACCGAACGAGTGTTATATACACACAATCTACTTATGTGTATAATATTTCTTTATGAGTATGTGTGTATGGAGAATATTTGGCGGCAAATTTTCGAAGCGGTTTCTCTATGTATCTTTACTATGGACCTATTGAATTCTACCTCTTCATACCGGTTTCGGAAAGCGTAACGATTTGAAACCGTTATTCCGCGTGTCAGGCTCGTTTCTCGCGTTTGCTGACGAGTTTCCATCTCTCTCTCTCTCTCTCTCTCTTTCTTTCTAATTCTTATACTTTCTTATAGGTATCTGTATGCATATGCTCATGTGTATGTGTGTGGTTGGAAGGCAAAATTGACCCGACCGGATGAAGATGTCACGCTTCTCCATCTTATTTTTCTCTTCTTTTTGCATATTTTTTTCATCTCTTTTATTCCTTCATTTTTTTACCCCCCCCCCCTTTTTTTATTTTATTTATTTTATACCAAAGAGAAATGATTATTATATCAAGAACAAAATATATCATTGTAATTTCAAAGTTATTTGATATTATAAGTACTTTTAAAGATGCATCTCCTTGAGACAGAAAAAAGAAAGAAAGAGAGTGCAACTTTGGTTAACTGCAAGTACCACCACAAAACTCTTTTCTTATCAATATTACGATGAAGAGAGATCAACAACCCATAATTAGCATTTCTTTAAAGTCCCATATCAAAGAAAGTATTCGTAAGATGATTTTAAATATCCAATTTCTCGTAAAAAAATAAAAAAAAATAAACAGAAGATACGAATGAAAACTTAATAGATTGAAGAGAGGGTTAAAAAGAAATCAATTATCATTTTCTACGTCTTTGATAATAATAAATAAATGGGGGAGGGGGAGGAGGAGAGGAGAGTAGATGAGAGGAGGGGGAGGAGGCGGGTGGACAAAAAGTATACTCGAATGTATAATTTATGACTTTTTTTTTTTTTTATAAATTAACTCGATTAATTAATGAAGGAGAACGCAAACTCTGCAACTACTCTTACATCGTTATACTTTGTCATTGCTAGAAATAAATGAAAAGAAAAAGGGACACTGGAATGAGAATGAGAAAAAGAGTGAGTCCAGAAGGGTGGTGGTGGTGATGGTGGTTATGGTTATGGTGGTGGTGGTGATGGTAGCGACAGTCAGGGGTTTAGGGGGAGAAGAAGGAAGGTTGAGTTAACGAACGATAATAAACGAACGCGACGCTACGAAGATTCCGGGCAGCTGTACAACGAAATAATCCATGGTAGAGTACACCATACACGTTTATTTAAATGCACATATGTATATGCATGTAGTATGCGTGTATTAGTTAAATTTCGGTGGTGGTGTTCTGTCACAAGAAAAGAAAAAAAAGAAAAACAAAAATAACAACTTCGAATACCTCGAGATCCATCTTTATCTAAATGACAATTTATTTTTATCTATTAATCTATCTGTCCGTGGTCCTCCATATGTTTATCTGTACATCGATTTACTTGTTAATTACGTTTAATTTTAATTGTCGTTGTATTTAAAGAAGGTTGAAAATCGATCGAACGAGTATTATCGAAAAAGTTGTTCTTTTCCTTTTTTTTTTTTTTTTAAATAAGAAGAACACACGAGAGAGAGAAATAAATGTTGTTGTTGTTGGTGTGTCGGTGTTACCGGTGCTACAACCCAACCACCGCGCGCCCCGTTTAACGGCTAATTTTCGTTTTATTTTCTTCTTTTTTTCTTTTTACTTTCATCAGGACAGGTGCTGCTTACTTCAAACGAGGCACGCGACAAATCGTGCCGCGACCGTTCGTAGCACGCTCATCATCGTCATCTTCCTTTACTTTATCACTACTGCTATCTTTTTTCTTTTCCTTCCTTCCTCTTTACTTTATTGAAAAAAAAACACACACACACACACGAGAAAGAAAAAAAAGAGTTGATGTATGTAATATGTGAATCACGAGACAACATGCGACGATTTTCAAATTGATTTTTTTCTCCCCTCCCCAACCTTTTCTTTTAATAAATTCAGTTACGGGTAATGTAAGTAAACTCTCATATGCGCGTATTTTGGTAAAACTGTAAATATCTCGTATACGATAATTACAATTTCATAATTTAATCATTTGAATGATGCACTTTAATAGAAAAAATAAACATTCAAATAAAAAATAATAATTTTTTTAATTAGTGCAAAGAATATTTCGAATAAAATGGTTCTAAATACTTGGGTTATAAGAAAAGAAGAATATTAGAGTATATAGAAGAGGAGCAATAGAAGAATGCAGCAACTTCCTGTCCTCGACACACGCCTATCTCCCTCTCCTCTCTCTCTCTCTCTCTCTTTCTTTCTCTAACTTTCTGGTTCCATCACACCAAACCTAAAAGCCGTTTGGGTGAAGAGAAGAGCAGTGCCTGTTCACGAAGCGAAAGAAAAATGAGAAACGAACGATGAGAAATGGAACTAAGTTTGGCTGAGAAAAAAAAATGAGATAGACTTACAAATCCATACATTCGCCCTACTCTAACACATACTTACACATACATTAAAAAAAAAAAATAAAAAATAAAAAATAAAAAGATGGGTAGCACGTGGTTAGCGCAAAAGATATGAACCTAAAGAAAGTATCTAAGTAAGTTGGCAAGAGTGTAACAGAAATAAAAAAATAATAAAAACGTTGGATTAAATCAATCTGTTGGATGAGAAGTTAGTTGGTTTGTTCGTGACTTTGGTGTAAGTAATATTTAAGTAAGAAAGAGTAGTACTAGTAGTCTCGTTTCTGATGCTGTTGCTGGTGCCGTTGCTGGCATTGGTGCCGCCACCACCACCACAAACAATTCAAGTTCTACACGGTGCTTGTGTGTGTATTCTAAACCTCCTAAGACTAGGCCTTAGAGTTCGCGTAACACTCGACCCACCAAACTAGTTCTCTTGGCCTCGGCATATACTGAACAGAGAATTAGAAAGAAAAAGAGAGAAAGAGAGAGAGAGAGAGAGAGAGAGAGAGGATGATGGTGGTAACGCTCTCTCCTCTTATGCGCCATTGTATCCGAGCATCGGCTTCCCTGCGTGTGTGCCCTTGCTTCTTTGCAAGAAGCAAGAACGTAGGAACCCTCCTCTACGTATGCCGAAATAGAAGGAAGATTAGCGTTCACATATACATATATGTTTAAGTATGTGTAGATATATGTGTGCAGCATCTATATACAGTCGGTCAAAGAAATATTCGGGTGTGTACATTCTCTCATATTTTTATTTTTCAATTTTTCTTCATGATTTTGATAAAGACGCATGTTATAGAAGAAGAAGAGGAAGAAAGATAATGCAATAAGCAAATTGATTGGCATTTTAGGGCTCATCGAAGGATTAGAAACGAAAAAGAGAACAAAATGAAGAGAAAGAGAAAGAGAGAGAGAGAAAATCACGAACTGTAAGATAATTCGTTTCGCGCGCACGTTCGGCACGAAAGGAATCGTTCTTCTCTTCTCTGTAATTATATTGACGATCCTCTCGTTATACGCTGTCGACGTCTTTTAGCTACAACGTTCTTTGTTGGTAAATGTATGGTTAAAAAAAAAAAAAAAAAAATGAAAAAAATTCCAACCAACCAATGATGATCGTATTTTTGTGCCAATTTTTACTACAGAAGAATTATTTATAATTTTAAATCAGAGAAGTAAAGAGAGATGATGATGATGATGATGATACGCGATCACAGAAAGAGTGACTAACCGATTTCGGCAGTTCGCAACGAACGAACGAACGAACGAACGAACGAACGAAAGAAAGAACGAAAGAACGAACGAACAAATGGCTGGAAGAAGAAGTGGGGTGTAGAAGGGTAGAGAGGAATAAAATGAGGAGAAGAGGAGGTGGTGGGTGGGGTGAGGGGGTGGAAAGACGAGGTCGACGGTATCCCACGAAGTAAATTTCGTGCTGCTCGCGGAGGAGGCGGTTGCGGTAGTAAAAGACTAGGAGAATGGAAGGGGGGGGGCCTTTTCGAACCCATGCGTCACACCTATACGCGATGAATGACCTTGACCACGTTTTTTTTGGCGGGAATATCGTTGTGCTTCTAAAATACGACTATTCTCGATCTAAATTCTTTTAATATATTACTTTTTAATCAAATTTAATGTACTTTACATTATCGTCTCTTTTACAATACACTATTTTGTATGGAAAATGTAAAGTTTTGGATATATAATTAATGTTAACATATTTTTAAATATAATTATTCAATTATTTTCTTAAAATATGATTGAAAATTAAAATTATTAATTAATTATCTAAGAAATTGTTAGAAAGTAAAAATGTTGTGATCTATACGAGAAGTTATTGGACAATGTTTGTCTATGAATACTTGTGTGTCTTTTTTTTTTTATATTTCGACTTATTTCAGATTCTTTCTATCGCTTTTTCTTTCTCTTTCTCTCTTGTTTTTCCTTCTTACTTTATCGATGAACGAGTGTGCAACGTAAAACGATTATCAGGAACTTATCTGCGAACGGTTGGCTCTACGCATGATCTTGCCGGTATACTTCTACGCCATTTTGAAGATGCGCGGGCAACTCGTCACGTGGATATTTTTCCATGCTCAACACACGAAGAGAAGAAGAAGAAGAAGAAGAATCGAAATCTCCTTCTTTCTCTCTTTCTATTTCATTCTTGTACGATCATTTCAAAAAAAAAAAAGATAAAATTATGATTTCAATTTAAATGATCAATTTATATTACAAATCGAATTTATTTGTATTTGATTTGATTAGTTCACCAATTGTTCCTGTCCCTTTTCTAAGATAACCCATATATGTACCATAAAAAAAATGTTACGTATAGAATATCTAATATCGAAATATATTTTACTACACAGCATATATCCGGTACCGCAAATAAAGATATATTTTTTTATTTTTTATTTCGACGGAAGCGTCTCGGAAGTCGCGAACAGTGGTTCTCAAATAGAATCATCTAACACGATCCTCTTATATTGGACGCGTTGTAATCTGATAGATTCCAATGTTACACAACTATGTGAGAAGTACCCTGTTCATTCACATTAACGATCTTATAAAACATATTTTTTTACTGATAAAGAACAAAAAAAAAGAAAAAGAATGTTCGTCGTAGATATGTACTTAAATCCCAGTTATAAAAAAAAAAACATTCGTAATAAGCCATTGCCGAAACGATAAGATTAAGTTTTAAAATCGTGGAAGTTTGTCCATTCCAATTAGCCGAATGAAAGATAAGCGGGCACACACTTTGAACGTCTTTGATCTTCTTCGATCGTTCTTAAGACGATCGAAAAGTGTCGAGTGAGTTCATCGACCGTGTCTCATCAATCGAGAGATCGTATTCCGTACTACACGTGTTTTCTACACTCTTATTCATTTTTGTATTTATGTATGCATGTACGTATAGATGTATTATAAAACATTGACATTTCATTTAATCATCTAAAAAATATTAACTTTCATTTATTCCCCCTCCATAACACGATATAGTTGCAACGAAACAACGTATGCAAAAAAAATATGGGGAATGAAACATAATCAATTTTTTATTAACAAAGCAAGCATAAGCATGGCAAAGTCAAGGAAATTGCATATACACACACACACACACGTCGTTGTCATAATCATATTTATAATATAATTAAACTTAATCAAGAAAGGAACCAAAGAAAATCTTCCCGCGCAGTGAACGAGAGATCGAATTATCGAAATCTCTCGATACAACGACGACGTGTGCACGTTCAATAAATATATTGAACAATTATTTTTTTTTAATTCAAGCAAAAAGCATAATTAAGCTGTTGGATAATAAGGAAGGTGGTAAGGAAAAGCATTTGCGTTATTGCAGAAAGCATGTAGGGATTATAAAAGCAATTATTTCAATATACATATCATTATATATTTTGTTCTTTAATATATAAATAATTAAAGCATAGGAAGAAAAAAGCGTGGCAAGATAAAAAAAAAGAAAAAAGCACAATAATAATCAATCCAAGTGTTTTTTTAATCATCCTCATCCTTTGGAATCCCAAAAAGCAACACGTGAAATCCTTCGTTGTCATTGTCGTTGTCGTTGTCGTCGTATTAGCTGACGTTTATCCTTGTCCCTTGTAAATCTTGCGTTGCATACATTGAAAGAGCGAAAGCATAACAGCATTTGCAAAAGCATTGATTATTATAAATATAATCAATTTGATTAGTTGTTCAAGTTGGCATTAGAAGAAGAAGAAGAAGCAAGAAGCTGTTTGTTCTCGACCATCTGACGATGATGTTGATGAAGATGAACTCACCATTAAGCTTATCGATGGCACGATCTGCGGTTGATTGGTCTGCGCAATCGACGAAAGCGTAACCACCACGCTTTACCAGGATAGTTGTGCAGGATAAATTGTGATCCTGGAATAGTTGTCTCAATGCGTTCTCGTTGCATTCCGAGGAAAGATTACCGACGTATAGTTTCGACATTGTTCTTCTATCAATTATTATTCTTCTTCTTCTTCTTATATTATGATAATAATAATAATTATTATTTAATTGTTATAATATGTTAATCTTTGACTTCAGCGTTGTTGAGGGGGTTAATGGTAGCAGTTGCAGTAGTGGTATATTTGTGCTTGTAGAAATCAACAGTTACGATTAGTCTTTAAACTTCGGAAGGATGAACAGAACGGAACAGAACAGAACAACAGGAGAACTAAATACGTGAATACGATGATGATGACGACGACGATATACCCGTGTCGTATCGAAGAGATGAGAGGAGAGGAGAGCACAAATTTCGCGATAGGCGGCGCTTGGACAACACGAACTTACATACGTACGTACGTACGAACTTATGAGCGAACGAGCGAACGAACGAACGTACGAACGAAAGACCGAAAGAACGAACGAACGAATGAACTAACGTTGATGATGACGAGAGGAGACAAGCGTAGGAGGAGTTGTTTGAACACGACGATTTTCACGATCTTTTTTTCAACACGATGATGTTCTTTTATTTCTGTCTTGATTCCCCTTTCTTTTTCTGTCTCGTTTAACACGTTCAACAAAAATAATGTAATATTACTTATTAATATTATTAATATTATTATTATTATTATTATTATTATTATTATTATTGTTATTATGATGATGATGATGTAAGGGATTGTTGGTGTAACTCGCGTAGACAAACTGTGAGACTAAAACGTACCCAAAATTATTGCCGGACACCACGATATTCGTATTTCGGCTAAACGGCGAGAAGACCGACGCGAGGGCGCGCTAACTTCGTGCGTCTGCTAAACTCTTATCTATCTATCTCTTTCTCTCTCTAACTCTTTTACTCCCTTCTCTTTTCTAGTTCCTTCTCACTCTCCCTCTCTCCCTCCCTCTCTCTCTTTTTATTTCTGTCTCTTTCTTATTCTCTGATACTCGGACACGATCGCGACACGACAACTTTTCTTCGGACGAATCCGCTTCCAAGTTTCACGTTGCTGTTTTTTGAATACTTTACGTATATATATATGTATATACATACATTTATATGTATATATATATATATATATTTTTTTTTTGTACACTGAAAAACAGCTAAGGAAGAATGAAAAACTTTAATCCGTTTTACCTATATATTTAAATATATATAAATATATATATCTATATATATATATTTCGGAGTGTCTCTTGTTTTCTTCTTCTTCTTCTTCTTCTTCTTCTTGCACAGCAATCTGCGTGTCGCTCGGAATTTTCAATGGAAACTTAAATGATGATATGTGTCCTTCTATAAAATCTTCTTAATCCTTCTTCTTGAAAATAATTCTTCTTCCTCTTGACAAAAAAATTCTTCTTTCCGATCACCAAACGCGAATATCAATAAAATCAGAAGACAAATATTCGAACCGCGGTATTTCTTGTAACGGAGAGTCGTCTGCTACGTGTCTCTACTATACCGACGACACATATACGAACATATACATATATGTGTATGTTATAACGTTAGGATAGGATGTAAACGTATATGTGTTTGTGTGTCTGCTGTATGTGTATGAGTGCACATGCGTACAAGATGTAAAATGGAAAGGAACAGAATGGGTATGAAATTCGCGCGTCGAAATAAAACCGTCGTCGAATGTACGAATAAACGAGAAGGAAGAAATGCCGAAAGGAAGAAGACCCGGAGGAGCCACGACGTCTCGATCTCGGTCTTCGCAGAAACAGCTCTCTACCTTTTTTGAGGTTAAGGGACGGCACGCTGACCGTTCTTTCCACGACTCCACGGTGTGTGTCCAGAAGATTCTCTCTCTTTCTCTTTCTTTTCTAAGTCCTTCCTCTTTATTTCTTCTTCTTCTTTTCTCTTTCTTATTTTATCTTTCTTTCTCTTTCTATCCTATATCTCTCTTATTCTTTCTATTCCTCTTTTCTCCCTCTCCTCAGTCAGTCTCTCTCTCTCTCTTTCTCTTTTTGCGACACGAAGCACCTTCCTTCCAAGCTCTCCTCTCTTTGACGCTAGAAGAGACCACGACTTCTGCGATTCGATGCAAACTCGTTTTTTCCTACCCTCTCTCTCTCTCACTCTCTCTTTCTCTCTTTCTTTTTTAGCAAAGCAAGGCTCTCTCTAATCTCTCCTCACATTTTCTCTCTCTCTCTAACTAAAGTGCAAATTCTCGTTCGTTCGTTCTTTCTTTCTCTCTCTCTCTCTGTCCCCCTCTCTTCTCTCATATACAAGACCGTCCTTCTTCTTCTTCTTCTTCTTCTTCCTCCTTCTCCTCTCCCCACTCTCTTACTCCTTTCTTCTCATTCGTTATTTCTTTCTCTCTCTCTTTTTAATTTGCAAAGAAGAAGAGAACTGACAGAAAAGCTAGCAGAAATCCGCGAATCTGAGTGTCCCGATTGGCCGAGTTAAACCCACGTGGCTGCCCCACCGACTCCCGCCTCTGATCCTGATTGGTACATTTTTGCACGTCGCTTTTTCAGCTTGCCGACGCGCGCTACCTTCGTTGTTTCTCACTCTCTCCCTTTCTAACCTTTTAGTACACATTTGTTCCTTTTTTCTCCTTCTTCTTCTCCTCCTCCTCCTCATTCTACTTCATCTTCTTCTACTACTCCTTTCACGTCCTGCGTAAGCATATGTATGTATATACATATGTATGTATATGTATTCATGCGTACGAATATTTTTGTGCGAACGTGTATACCTGATGTATGCATGTGTGTATGATGTGTGTGCATATGAGCTAGAAGCTGCACGTGATCACGTGTCGTATTCGCGTACGCGCGCGCACAAGCACGCCTTCCTTCTTTCCCTTCCCTTCCCTCCCAATTCACTCTTTCTTTCTTTCTCTCTCTTTTTCGTTCTATTCTTTCTTTCTTTCTTTCTTTCTTTCTTTCTTTTTGCTGGTTGCGCATTGGGCCTTTGCAGGGATATCTACCGGGTGTTTTTGGTGAACGTTTTCTAACGTAACCTCTCTCTTTCTCTCTCTTTCTTTCTGTATATGTTACATATGTCGTTTGCATGTTAGAGTTGGTTCTATATACTCATACTCACACACACACACACACATACATATTATTCGAGTGTAACACTCGAGAACTCCCTTTTGCAGAAATACTGTTACTCTTATTTTCCTGTTACTGCTGCTTCTGCTGCTGTTATTGGGTGGTACTAGTAGTGCTGCTGTTTCTGCTGCTGGTGCTGTTGTCCTTTCTTATGAGCCTGACAAGGATCTCGAGAGTCGTTCTACTTTGTTCACTTATTTCTATTCCCATGCCATGGACGACAGCTTTTCCTGAATAGACGAGACACTCATAGGGGAATAGATTTTAGATACTGTATTACTTATACTGTATAACCTTTTTTTTTTTCTTAAGCTCAGCTTCTAAGTATAATAGATCTATTTTAAATATTATATGTATGGATCCTAGGGTTTTCTTTTCTTTATTTTGTCTATTTACAGTTAAAAATTTGGTTTAACCGGTGCTCTCGTAAACCTGTAAGACTGATTGCATATTTACAAGTAATTAAATAAATAATAAGATTTATATTTGAAGTATATTTCTTGGAATTTTAGGTGTGTTCTTGCAATACCGCTGAACGGTACGCACAAAGGATAGACAAATCCGCGTATAGTATAGGTATGGTACGGTACCTACAAAGGGGTAGAGTGAGACAGCTGCCCACGTACCCATGGTCAGGGTGCTTCTAATAAAAGAAAGAGTAAGACAGAGAGAGAGAGAGAGAAAAAAAAGGCCAAGCAAAAGGAAGAAACCGCGTCCATCTTGTTTTTATTCACCTGCCTCTTCGTTTATCGATCAAATCGAATTCAACTAATAAATTCTTCCTTAATTAGCCTTGTCTTTGTGAACGAGGCTTCTTTTTTTCTTTTCTTTTCAATTTATTTTAACTACCAAAATTACTGTATCAGGAGAATAACTATTCGTTTTAGGATTGAACTAGAAACAAATGTCCTATTCAAATATAATATTAGTATTCAAATTATTGATAAAGAAAAAAATAAGAAATAGGATAATGCTATGTTGTTCTTAAAAATTCGAAAACTAGGATGATAAAAAATAAAAAGAAAAAAAGTAGATTTAGGTTAGTGGTACGTTCGAAAATGGTAGCAGCAATTCTAAATACATATAGTCGAGTATACTTCAACGTGCCATCCGGTTTTCGCGTTCCCCTACGTACCCCTCCCGAATTTTAGAACGCCTATTCCCCCCGACCCTCGTGTGTAGCTTAGAACTATTCGATTACCCCTGTCCACCGTTTAATGGGGGCGTCCTTAGAAACGTATGGAAAGGAAATTTAGCCATAGGATATTATACACGCGCTCTCGAACTCGTCCAAGAAATAGTAGAGAGAAAAAGAGTGAGAAAGAGAGAGAAAGAGAGAGAGACAGACCCTTCCAGAATACATACACATATTATATATGTATATAAATACATACTTCTAGCTCGACTACTTTTATTCTCAAGTCATTGTACGAATTCTTGTGAAAATCAACTTGTCAAAGATGTTGTTCGTTACTTGTCCTACATTTTCCTTCGTCAAACTTATTTTGTTATATGTTCAAAAGTAACAGACCGTTGATTTTAAAACTACAATCAAATTCATTTTAAATGTATGGAATAACAATTATGGGAACATATTTAATCATATAACGAATAATACTAAATAAAACGTACGCAACTATTGACACTAAATTTACGGATGTTTTGTTCAATATTTTTTAATGACTTACAAACATTGTTTAAATGAACGATTGAATAGAGAGTAGGAATTAATATTTAACTATATTTCATTATGTAACTAAAAAACAAAAACAAAATTTCAAATGACTCGAATTGATTCAGTTCGTAAATCTAGTGTTAAATTAAATCTGCAAATATCTAATATAATATTATCTACAATTAATGCATAAACAGAAGTATTACGTGTTGAAAATAGAAATCAATTGGTAATGATGATGATAATTATTATTATTAATGTTATTATAACGATTGGGACGACAACAATCATTTTAATGAAATCGTATCGATGAAGAGAACTAACTCAAAGCTCTTTATTTTATTATTTTATCTTAAAACACGGATTATCTTTTTAACACTAACATGACAAAACGTGAAAATAGGAAACATAATTCATTGCGATAAGGTACAATGATATTTTTAGTTACGATTATCTCTTTCATATTGCTTTCGACAGCAGCTTGTTATCTTCAGTTAGGCCCATTTTATAATTTTTTTTTGTTCGATTCGTTGATAACGTTAGTGTTCAAATGACTTTTCAGGGATGAAATTCTAATGTCATAAAAAATTATTATTATTTCAATTTAATGAAAACTACACGTTTGTTTCCTGTTCTTTTCTATTTTGTTGTTTTGTAAAAATCCTCGTCATATTTTTTCTCCTTTTTTTTTACTGTTGGTACGAATGGCCCTTCCTTCCTTCCTTCCTTCCTTTCTTCAACGATGGGACATCGATTCTTTCGATTTACCGCGATATGGTCCCTACGGTCGTTCCTCGAGCGTACGCAGGAATAAAGAAAGAAAGAAAGAAACCGAAAGAAAGAAAGAAAACGTGAAAAGTTCCAGACAACGAAGAGAGAATTGGAAAGATTTTCTTTCGGTCCATGGAGTAGACGGTTCCGACATTCGCTATTGTCATTCCACGTGGATTGACACGAAAGTACAATATTCTTTCACGATCATTCGGCTGTGGTCGGTCGGTGGATGCAAGAAAACGCGTCGTCGTCCATGCTGTAGGACCTTCCTTCCAATGCATCTCTTACCACAACGAAATATTTATATTTTCCAATAAAACTGAACAATATTATTTCAATATAACAAAAACAAATTTCAATTATTTTTCTAAATTCGTCTAATCGTTCAATACGCATTCATGCACGCACATATTTTTCTAACCCGATTGAAAGCAAAATATGTCGAATAAAAATGATTTATTAGAATTCAACGACCAACTTTTTTTCATATTGAACATAGTTAAATTATTTATTAATCATTACTTATTATAATCTAATCATTCGATTGAAACTAAAACAAATGTTCAAATAATTTGCTTGAAACCTCGAAACCTCGAATTTAAAGACGTACGTACGAAAACTCAATTTCGTATTCTAAATTTCGTTGGAGATTTGAAAAGTTATTAAAATAATCGATATTTCTGTTCCGTTTAGAATAAAATTACCGGCAAAGAAAGAGTTATGTCAGTCGGTAAGTTAGAATTTAGGAGATCTCTAACTTGCCAACACAGTTTTATATTGCGGTTTCTATAACAGCTTTGGCTAGTCACGAAATTTGTATTTCGCGTCTGTCGCTAGCGTTTCTGTTCCTCTCGAAAGAAAAAAAGACATTTGGGGTAACCATAATGTGTTCCCTATTAAATTTCATTGCCATTTCTTTCAAACGAAACGTTGATATCTTCATTCCCTGTTTTTTTTTTTTTTTATATCCAATTTCTAATCTAACATCATTCTAATCATCATACTCATGTACCTTATAATTTACTCGTAGGTTTCTTGTTCGTTTTTTTGATTAGCTTCTATCAAATTCAATTATTTTTTGTTCATATCTTTGAAATAAACGTTCATTTAGATTCTATACACATAATTACATATTTTAAAGCTTACAATACTTAATAAATAAAATACAATCATTTGACCACGTTGAATCAACTATCAATCTAAGTGTAGAAATGAATTCGGGTGCATTGATATCAAATTAATTGAATTAAAAATCATTATTTTAACTTTATGAAGGAATTTCTTAATTATCTGAAAGATAAATCAAAGTTATGTTAAAAATAATAAAAACTATTTCGAAGAGTAACATAACAAATGTATGATTACTTAATTGAATAAATATATGTACTAAATTAGTTTAAAAACGGCATTGAATTTATTACTACACCTAATACCTTAAAAGATATTACGAACCAATCAAATTGACATTAATATTCCAATCTTTTGAGATAAAAGTAAGAAAAGAATGCAAGATACAATTTGAAGAAATGAACAAAGTTTCTTTATATCATTGAGATATTTTTCTCCTCAAATTGTATCGATTGGAATAAATAGAAAGTATTAGGACATTGAATAGTCCTCGCTGTTTTTAACAAAATAAAAACTTTATTTAAAATATAAGGAACACAAAGGTTTTATTGGAAGTATTGCCCATCACTAGAGACTACTTTCTCCCATCTTTCTGGCAGTATATGAATTCCGCGTTGGAAAAATGACATATCTTTTGAGGCTATCCAAGAATCGAAGCTTCGAACCATGGATATTTGGTTTTGCGGACGATGTTGATGCATGGCCAGGCTTACCCCATGATTTTCTACGCTTTGAATTATCATAGTGTATCCATGTTTCATCGCCAGTCACGATACGGTGCAAAAAACTTTTTCTTTTCTGCCGTTGAAGCAGTAGTTCACACGTGACAAAACGCCGTACGATGTCTCTTGGCTTCAATTCATATGGCACCCAATGTCCTTGCTTCTGGATCATTCCTAACATTTTTAAACGTTTTGAAACAGTTGACTCATCAACTTATAATGTTTTTCCAAGTTGTCTCTGTCTTGATATTTTTTTGGTGCGTCAGAAAGTTCTTTATCCTCAAGTTCAAAATCATTATTTTTGAAGCGTCGAAACCAGTCTTTGCATGTCGTATCCGACAGAGCATTGTCACCATAAGTTTTAACAAGAATTCTATGTGCTTCAGCTGCCGATTTCTTTTGAATAAAGTAGTGCAATAAAATTCCCCGCAAATACACTTTAGTTGGCACAAAAGTAGACATTTTCAAAACTAATAAAAAATTACTTTGTTTACACTAAAATGAATTATCATACGCTGAAATTTCAGGTTAGATACAGTACTTGCTTGCAAGTGCGTTACCATTCGAAATTTCAAACACGGAGTACTGCTATTGCTATCATCTTTGATGAAACAGCGAGAACTTATTCAAGGTCCTAATATATAAGGCAGCAACTTTAGAGAAGATATTTTACCCTCATTTCTTTTTCTGTCTATCGTCTTGTACACCCTCGCAGACTGTTCTTTCTCGAAGAGACCGTTTGGAACAGCCTGTACCAACAGACTAATGAACAGTTGGCTGCTATTGGTAGTAGGCGCCTGCGTTTAGGCCTTGTTATGTTATGGTAGCGCAGCTGGCATTGCCCGAACCTTTCCTCTCTCTCTCTCTCTCTCTCTCTCTCTCTTTCTCTTTCTCGAACTTTTTCTTTCTATTTCTATTTCTCTTTCTTTTTCTATCTTTCTCTCACCTCCTGCTTCGTTTAACCATTCGAAACCCTCACTGTGCACTGTGCGTATATGTGTGTGTGTGTGTGTGTGTGTGTGTGTGTGTGTGTGTCTATTTCTCTAGCATTCTCTAGGCCACGTAGGCCTAGAAAAATCTTCCCAGTGGGCCCAAGCAACGTTTCTGCCTTCCATCATTACTTTATTCCTTGACTGCAGGAAATACTGAAAGCTATTTCTAGACCAATATATTACATGCTTCTCGTATATATTTATTAGCTAGGACAATAAGGTCTATATAGTTTTTCTCATTTATTTAGTTGGAATTAAAACAAATTACACGAATTTATTGGTTGATCTAATATGTTGGATCAGTTAATAAATGACGAGGGACTTTGTAAGATTTATTTATATTAGTAAATAATTAAATAGTATTTTTCATAAGTATAATATTGTGGATGACTAAGAAATAATTTCAGAAATGTATACTATTTAATTCATATATAAAACAATAACACACTACACCCTATACTATTTAATAATTTATTAACGAAACAACACTGTTAAAATTAATAGTATTTTATATATGCGAATAATAATCACCATATCAAACTATAAAATATTATTAATTCGCGTCTACTAATATTCTAAATAAAAATATTAAACATTAATCGGATAAAATAGAAGTCATTGGGAAGGGAATTCGTTAGTCGTTAGATGAACCGTCGGCTAGACACGTTTCTTATATCTATTACTTCTTCTAATTCTAATTCTAAATTAAGTCTCCCGATCTTTTCCAGAAATTCCTTTCTAATCGTAAGTCTTTTGCATAATTAATTTAATTATTATTATTTATCTTATATATGTGATTTTAATATTGTCTATCATTATGAAAAATAACATTTTCTTATTTAAACATTAATTACCTTCTCATTCTCAACATAACACAAAATAATTTATTAAATTATAGTAAATGATAAGATGTTTTATGAAAACATAAAAGGATATTATAAAAATTATAATTAAACGTGAAAGAGAAATTGTTATTGAAAAATAAGTTCAACCACCTTGACGACATTGCTTTCTCCTCCCACTCCATTTTGTTTCTTTTTTTTTGTTTTTTGTTAACTCTTTTTATTTCAACTGATGCGAATTTCACTGGTGGATATACGGCCCGTTTTCGTATTCGCTCGAACAAGTCGCAATGTCTTTTCGTGCGTTTTGACTTCAACTCGCATTTAGGTACGCTGAATAATTCCCCTGAACATTTTCTCCTTTCTCTTTTCACTTTTACCCATCTCTACCATTTTATTTTATTTTATTTTTAATATTTTTCCAAGTCATCCTCTCTCTCTCTTTTTTTCTCTTATTCTTCTTCCCTCCGTTTTATTTTATTATTTTACGATCTCCGTAGCAAAATCCCTGTATCTCATGGTTTTGTATTTTTATAATTTATTTCAATTTTCATTATAATTATGAAAAATTACTCTCTCACTTTATCTTTATTTTATCTTCTTTTTTATAATCAAAAACAATCCCAAAATACTTTTATATTCTCTCTATTCGTATTTTGTTCTCATTCTTTCATATATACTTTATTTATTTGGTAATATCATTTATGAGGTTAAAAGTTACCAATTTTCTCTCGTTAGTAACTATCGCAGATTAAGGGCATTAGATATATTCTAGTTATACACCTAAGCTTAAAGGACAGCTGCAGCCGTTACGAATACCGTAGTAACGAGCGCATCCAAAGGATCGGGGAATCCATTATGTCGCCGTGAAATCGTAAGAAAAAAAGTTGGCGGCTTACAAAAGGAGCGGATCTCACGGATGGATCCTGCGATGACAATATTCAAGGGCTGTTCTCAGTCCCTTTGAGGTCTCTCTCTCTCTCTTTTGCTTTATCTTTATTTCCTTCTCACTTTTCTTCCTTCCTTCTTCTTCTTTTCTTTTTTTTTCCTTTTTCTTTTTTTTCTATTCCTTTTCTGTGGTCATACTACCTTTGCCTATTCGCGTAAAGGTTGGTACTTAATACTTACTTGAAGGAGGAAGCCTCTTTTCTACCTGGCAAAGAAGTTTTTCTTTCTTTTTTTTTTTTTCTTTTCTCTTTCTCTTGAAAATTTGATTACCAAGCTGTTATTGCACGGATCGTTGCAGTTTCCCAACCCTATTTTTTTGTCTGCCTCTTTTCATGAAAGACAATCTTTAAAAGAATCCTAACACTCATCCTATCTTTTTAATTTTATTCATTTACTTGAAAGTTTATAAAACAAAAGATACAAAACAGTACACAAGTTCTTCTCTTTCTTAAATTTTTATCACATTTATTTGTATTCTTTTCATTTTCCCCTTTAGTTTGAATTGTCTTGTAATATTTTATGTTATTATTTTTGATTATATTTAAATAAATATTTTATTTAAATATTGATCAATCTTTTATGAACTTATTTTGTCAAAAAATTTCACGAAAATAATTTGTTTAATATAATATTTTGAAAATTTGTAATTTTATATATATAAAATTTTAATTAATTAATACAAAATATTTAAATGAGATAATGATAATTATTTGTATTAGAAATAAGGGGGCATGGTTTACAAATGGCGGTCACCATAAGTACGGCTTCGTATGGATGGATTCATGCAAGGCAATACGCGTACGTATTATAGTACTGTACATATGCTAACTGGAGGGGCAGCTTCGAGCACCAGTCTTGGCAAAAGGGTCTTGCGTATAAATGGCGACTCTGAATTCGCGATGGCTATCCTCTAACACTTTCAAAAATATTCATTTCTTTTCTATTACTTAATTAAATATGCGTATCTGTTATTTTCTACTATCGAAAGATTTTCTTGTTTTTTTTTTTTGTATTACACTATATTTCTCGTTGAATTGTTTTGGCAAATGGTTACATGCGTATTAATGGCGACTCTAAATTCGCGATAGAAATATTGAGATATTTACAAAAAAAAAAAAGAAATTCACTTCTTTTTTGTTATAATTAGTATAATTTAGTTTTAAGTTTTATCCCGATTGTATCATTTTATTTAAAAAAAGAAATATGTATATGTGTTTTAATGTTAAATAATTATATTCAATTTTATTTCAAAGCATAAAAATTAAAATTAAAAAAAAATAAATAGAAAATTGATTATTCGAATAATTAGTAGTTGAACTAAGCCAGCTTAGCAACCATGAAACTCAGCAAGAGAAACCCCATGCTTTCCCCATAGCCTTTCTCCTTTCTCTTCATCTCCCTTTGTGTATATATGCATTCTTTTTCTCTTTGTCTTTCTTTCATATTCTTTCTTTTTATACAATCTGTCATTTGAAAGATTATTCTGTTATTAGTTAATCGAGAAAATTTATAATATTAAATAATTACGTCATTTTTATTATTATTTTATAATATTATTGCATAATGCAGTTTAACAATTCATTCTATAAAAATTTATTTTTCGTTAGATTAAATTTGTTAATAAATTATCATCACTATTGCACATTTTATTCCATTAATTGCATTAATAACGTTTAAGTATATTTTTAGAAAATTTCTATTTTATATAAGCTTTTATGAATCATCTATTAGATTTGAGATTAGAGTCCTGTGAGCTTGAAAGATCATTCTCATTGATTAATGTTAGATTTCTCTTCCCTACTCCAATGAATAACGGAACACGTACCAAACTTTTGAATCATTCTATTCACCATTTTTCTCAAATACATCTATCTTCGGCAGATGGTAGAGAAAAATCCTTTTCTATTGATTTCTAACATAACTTTACCATTCCAACAGTGAATATTTTCACTGAAACCTATTAACCGAATTCTAGTTCTGAGAAATTTTACATCTTTTCAAAATTTATTATCCGTTAAAGGCTTGATCTTTCAAAGTGAATCAGATTGTAAAAGATAACCTAATGGTATTAACAATAGTATGGAATGTGTGTAAATGGTCAAACAAATTCCATTTATTTTGTTAACAAAGCAAATTTTAACTATTCCTAAACTTGATATTTAAATAAAACGTTGATAAAATATAAGTTATATATATTATATAAATATATAAGTTATATTAAATATATTTTTATTATATTAGATATATTTAATATTTTTTATATAATATTATATTTAATAATATAATATTATATAATATAGTAAATAAAATATATTAAAAATATACTAATAAATAATAAAATATACTAAAATTATATATCTAATACTATATAGATAATATATTATATTATTATTATATTAGATATATTTAATAATATATAGTAAATAATATAATAAAAATATACTAATAAATAATAAAATATACTAAAATTATATATCTAATATTATATAGATAATATATTATATTATTATTATTAATTGGCGTTAGGAATTCGAAAGTTCATTGCAGCAAATACTAAATCTCGCCATTGTAATATATTATATTATAGTAGATATATTTAATAATATTTTTATATAATATTAGATATAAAATTATATATATATATATATATGTATAATATTATATTTAATAATATAATATTATATTATATAGTAAATATCATATACTAAAAATATACTAATAAATAATAAAATATACTAATAGTATTAAATTATATTATAATATTAATAATATTATAATATTATAACAATATAATATTATTATATAATAATAATAATATAATTATTTTATTATATAATAATATATATAATATATATTATTATATAACAATAATATAATATTAATAATATATTAAATATAATATTAGAGATATATAATTTAATATTATATATTATATTATAATATTAAATATCCTAAAATTGCCAAAAATATATAAAAACTACTTGGATTAATTCTTTTTTTTTTGAACATATAATATATTTAAACTATTCACAAAATTTCTAAATAAAAAACATCCTAAATATTTAATCTAAAACTAATACATCTGTGAGAATAAAACCGATTCAACGTTATTATCAACCCAATGATGCAATAAACAGCAGATATCATTTTTCAAAACTTGCCAGGCAAGAAACGTGCAGCACACGTTCTCTTCCGCGTTCTTTCCGTCCGAGAACAAAGGATGACCCTTGGAAAAGAAAAAAAAAAGAAAAGAAAGGAATGGTAAGGGGGTAAAGAAGGGGGAAGCAAAGGGTAGTAGGAAATATTTTTCCTGCATAACCTGACAGACCAATCGTTGCTAAGTTCGAGCCTATCGGTTTTGGGTTCGCGGGAAAGTACAGAGGAAGCTTTTCGGAGGTGGAGAATAGAAATAGGGGGGAAGAATATAAAGGGTGACAAAGGGGGAAGGGTAGGAAGAGGAAGGAGGACTAGGAACGAGGAAGTTTCTGTTTGGAAGGCCTTTCTCTCTCTCTCTCTCTCTCTCTCTTTCTCTCTCATTCTTCCAACGTGGAAACGCAGTTTTGCGTGCGCATACGAGCTTAACAAACACATACATACATACACATAAATGTACGCGGATAATCGAGTGCAACATGTCGTCGTTTGTGATTGGTTGCTTGAATTGAGGGTAGAGAAAAATAGAGGAAACATAATCTATACCTATCTCTCTTTCTTTACTGATAGATATACCATATAAATATGTATGTGTATGTGCGGTGTGTGTATAACCAACCTCCACTACCATTTTCATTCTTTCTCTTGCACATAAATGCACGTGCATCGTATCGTTGCAACGCTACTGAATATCCGCATGTATTTCAATACTCCAAAGGGGAGAGAACCAAGCTCTTTTTCTTTTTCTTTTTCTTTTTGAAATGAAACTTCTTTTAGAAGAGTAACGAAAATTTTGATGCGAGACAAAAAGTGAAAAGGTTTTTAGGGAGCTTGTTATTTGAGTAGTAAGGGAGAGCAACAGGGAAATATCGATTGGATAAAACTTTCGAAAGACGACAGAGAAGATATGAGCCAACCCACGTGTATCCGGCATAAACAATTTAAAACGTGACACGAAAATTGCAATGATGTGATTGATAAGGCATGATCGAAAACAAAATGGTTTTTACTAGCACAATAATTTTGAGTATAAGAGAATAAAATGAATAGAAATTAAAATCATTCTGAACATCTAAATTTATAACATGCTTTTTATGATGGAATTTTACTTATGAAATCATTTTTATGGATATACATTAAATATTCTTAATCATTAATTATTTAACGAATTATTATTTATATTATTATAAAAATCAAACCTTATGTAGATTCCTTATGTAGTCCTTATGTATACCTTATGTAGCCTTGGACCAGAAACAGATATGTTCATTGATTAAACATTTTATTAAAAAACATATTTAAAATCTTTGATACATCTTCACATATATTTGAAGTTATATTTGTTATAGAACTTTAAATAATTATATTTCATATTTAATAATTATATGTGTGCCTTCAGAAATGCATTTATACATATACTTTAAAAAGTAACAATTTAAGATGATCAAATAGAATAAAAGGTTCCATGTTAAATCCAACGAAGATCACCTGTAACAACAAAAAGAAAACTATATTAATCATATAATCAAGTGATATACAGTAATTGCCTGACTTATAAATTGTCCAATTCGTAGATGCACTTTACAATTGAATTCTTCATTTATTTTCATCAAATCTTTATTTACAATGCAATGAAATTAAATTTAAACGCGTGATTTTACATTGAGAAAAAATATAAAATAAAAAAAGGAAAAGTACAAATATTAATGTACAAAACAAAAATAATATCTATTAATTATTATGAAACACTTTTAAACTGCATTATATAAAAAAGAAAAATTACAAATTTAATAAAATACGATAACAGTAAAAAAAATTTTTAAATCGAAACAAAAAAAGAGAAATTACTTTAATATTTAACAAACGTTATTTAAGCTTCAAAATTTAATAATACTAAAATTTTCAAATGTTTGACTCGAACTAAACACATGTGCATCTTTTTGACGATATAGACACAAATTTCGTGTCCCAAGGAAATGGAATGGTCCGTCATCTCCAATTACAACTACAAATTAATGACGAGCAAAAAAGTAAAACAATAAAATATAAAATATGACTAGAGAGCCATTCTCTAAAGGTTCGAACTTGATGTTGAACCTTTGAAAATAACTCAATAGCCTGTAGTTGCCCTCTTGAGCCACAATTAAGTGGGGGCCTCTTCGGCATTATGCCTCTTCTTTCTTCATTCCATGAAAACTGCATTTGGACATTTCCTACGAGCGAGTAAAATAAGATATTTCATACTAATTTTGCAAATGAACTCGTATTTTGATATGAATCTAATTCTCAATTACTATAAAATTAATTTACATTTCGCGTTCACTTTTCTAGCTCGTGGACCATCAATGAACTTAGAATTCATTGACCATACACGAGCACATTTAATCGAATGTCCAAGCAGATAATTTCCCTCGATGACCTAATAACACTTCGCACTTTTAACGTTGAGTAATAAAATCGAATTGAAATAAATAGTGCAATAAATGTAATGCATTTTCTTGCAATACCTTCATTTCATTATTTCGTTATATTTAAATATATCAAATATTTCTGGCTGTAAGACGAAATCGCGATAGTGCGTAGTGCTAATCTTGAAATACTTAAAACTAAGTATCAAATGCATCAAAGAATTTGTGAACTTGATTCGACTCTATCTTGTTTGAGATAAAATCGAAGCAGAAATGAATCTTTCAAATGGTAGCAAATAACTTTGAATCATGATACATAATAAAGATCACAGAATAGTCACAAAATAAATGAATAAATCAAGCATAATAGAATGAGATGATAAAATTTTGTAACAATTCTGTATAAACCAGGAGGCGGAATTTCCACTCCGGAGTGGAAGCAAGAAAACTAATGCCTTTCCTGGATCCTACCTACTTAAAATTAAAGTTTTCACATTCATTCARAGAAGTATGCTACCTGCCTGCCTATTACCCATATTTTTACCCATTTTAAGAAAAATCATACATACCCACCCACTCACTCCACGGTTCTCACACATACCACCAGGGTGCAAAAGCCTAAACTAGAGAGCATGCCCCGGGGCACCTCCGACACCCTAGTTCAACCACGTTTTHTAAACTTATATGCTAATGGGTATACGTACGTTTTGCTGTAATCGTCTGCCAAGGCTAGTGATTATTGCATAAAAAACTAAAGCAAAAATACAAGTATACACTAGCATATATATGCATACTAGTWATATACAAGTATATCAAAGTTTCCACAAATAAGTGCAGTAACTCTACTATGCAAACGAGATTATCAAA
>NW_015148992.1:1002352-1018792 GCF_001465965.1 Polistes dominula | reverse complement strand
ATATAATAAAACAACTAGTAATTGAAATAACTTTGAATTAATCAATAAGCACATTTCTGATGAATTATTTGTAAATAATGATAATAATAAGATAGGAACCATAATTATTTCTTCTTATTATTATTATTGAAAAATAATTTATTAGTATTTAAATTACATATGAATGAAAAATCAAACTCTGATGCAATTCTAACGCAAGCAACCCTGACGCAACCCCCTTTACGAAATTCACACATAGCTACATATTTAAATATTTTCAATCAATGTTAACAAACTTTTCTTTTTGCTAAACGACGTTCACTTTTTTTTCTTTTTTTTTTTTTTAATAAAAACCTGTTCAAAGATCTACATATTTATATATCAATATATATATATATACTTTGAGAAACAAGCTAATTAGGTGTTTAATACTTGCTGATTCTGTACGCGTGGTCAGAAAAGAAAAGGAAAAATGACTTCATACTTAATTAACATAATACACATGGTAATTATCGATACTTTTTTTCAAATCGATTAATAATAAACTGATTTTCTCGTATTAGTGATTTAAACATACATAAGTCATATGTGCGTTTGCGTACACATGTGCTTGTACGTTTTATTTTTTTTTTTTGTCAAATAAAAATATGAAACAACCAACAACATATTAGTAATTATAATAAAATGAATTCACATTGATACATTTAATTTACATTTTAATTTTTTAAATAAATAAATTATTTATGCAAAATTTTATGAAATAATTCTATCAAGATTTTTGAACAATCGTTCAGACGTATATTTTTGTAATTGACGAGTCTACGAAACATTTAATCAATGCACGAATCTACGAAAAGTTCAGTCAAATTGATCATTGATGAATTTCTTCATAGCTCATTGAATTTTTGAAGTGAAAACTTCTTTAGAATGGGGATGATTTGAAAAAAGCGTACGAAAATCCATGGTAACGGGCAATGAAACGATGAAACGGTTACGTTACTAAAAAGAGAAAACGAGACAAACATATGCACATCTGTAGGATTTAGTCTAAGAGAGAATGAGATAGATGACAGTATGCATTTGTTTCTTATTATCTCGGTCTCCTCTTTGTGCGATGCTTCGTAGTCCCCACTCCTGGCTACTAAGTGTTGTATATGTGTGTGTTTGTGTGCAACTGCATACTACGAAACGTAGACTCATATTAACTCAATCCCACACATTTAAAAATATAAGTTAGTTCTTCGACTGGCCGCTAGATTATCCACGTTTCTCACAAGTAGAGCTGTTTTTTTTTTTATAATAAATAAAGCCTACAATTATCTTACTCCTGATACTCTGCATTCGACTCATTCTCTCGAAGCGAAGGTTTTAAGAAGGTTTCACTTCTAACACGTGTGATCTGCACACATGATATTTATTTGTATTTTTCTTGTTTTTTTTTTTGCAGCCACCACAACCAATGACCGCGTGGAAGGAACCGCGAGATGCAAGAAAAGATGCAGAGATATGCACACAAAGAAACATTTACACTTATCAAGAAGAAATCGTCGGATCTGAGGATTGTCTTTACCTGAACGTTTATACACCGAGATTACCTAAAACGATGGAAGACAAAAATCCACATAATAGTTTTCCTGTTATGGTTTGGTTTCATGGTGGTGGCTGGGTCACCGGTGCTGGTCATTCCGAATTTTATGGACCGAAATTCTTCCTGGATCACGATGTGATTCTCGTTACGTTGAACTTTAGGTAAAAAACAATTAAAAAAAAATAATAATAAGAGCATTTACTGATTGACCAATTTTAAAATAATAAAATTAATTTTAATCAACAACTATATAATAATTCATTTTTACGGTCGTAATTTTTATCTGAGTTAAATGATCAATTTAAATTGGTTAAAAGGTTAATTTTTTAACTAAAATGAGATTTATCATTTTTGATATGTTTATTTTTATATTTTTAGACTTGGTCCACTAGGATTTTTGAGTACGGAGGATTTGGTATGTCCCGGAAATCTTGGTTTAAAGGATCAGCTTCAAGTACTTCGTTGGATTAACGAAAATATTGTTGAATTTGGTGGTGATCCAAACAGGGTAACAATTTTTGGTGAAAGTGCTGGTGGTGCTAGCGTTCATTATCACATGATGAGTAATCTCTCGAAAGGTAAGATCGAAAACAATAATAAAAAATCTTTTATTTAATTCTACAACGGAATGTTATTGAAAAAAAAAATCGTCAATTTATTGATTTATAAAACATAAAAGTAATAAAACGAGGAAATAAAAAAAAAGAAATCAATGAATTACGTGACGTAATTTTAACGATGATTCATCAGATTCTCTCTCTCTCTCTCTCTCTTTCTCTCATTGTTTATCTATTTTTTTAAATAAACACTTGCAGACGTAAAATAAAATAATTTCAGGTGTTGTGTTAATAAACTATCTGTGTATAACATCTAAAGTATAATTAGATGATTGGTTTTTTTTTTCTTAGAACAAAGAATTAGAAAAAAAAAAGTATAAATATTCATTAACAACCTGTTAACCAGGGAATTACTTTTTTAATTAGGCATCCTTTTTATTATTATTTATTTATTATTATTTATGCAATACGTTCGACGTATTTATACTTTCCGGCTGGTTAACAGGTTAAAATCTTTTACTCACACACGAAATGTTATTTAAAAAAATTATTATATATTTTATTATATAATAAAATAAAATAAATTATAATATAATAAAATAATTATACATATATGCAATATAATAAAATAAAATTATATTATATATTATAATGTAACTAGAGGTGCTAGCGCAACGTCACGCGTTGCTGTGGTTTACAATCAGTCCGATACACACGTCTTTAAATCAACGAATTACCTTATACCGCCATCTGTTAGAATCTTATCTAACTAACAGAGATAATTATGACTCTTTGTTAATAAACAAATAATTCACAATAAATTGAGATATAAACTATCCTATCTTTCAAATTGGATGAAACTGCACTCATTGTGCAAAATTGTATTAAAATCGGTTCAGTAGTTTAAGAGTCCATTGCGGACAAACAACGTGACACGTAATTTATATATATCAAGATATAATAAAATAAAATTATATTATATTGTATTATATGTAATATAAATAAATAAATATTAAATTTATTATATTTTATTATATAATAATATATTTAAGGATAAAAGAAATACTAATTATTAAATAAATAATACATTTGTATTCATTATTATAGGTCTTTTCCATCGTGCCATATCACAAAGTGGAACAGCTCATTGTCCTTGGACTTTGACCAGAAAAGGTTCAGCTAAAGTAAAAGCTCGAAGTGTGGGACAACTTTTAAATTGTCCTACCGACAATTCCAAAGCTCTCATTGAATGTTTGAAAACTAAAGATGCCTACGATATTATTGGCACCGATCGATACTTTCAGGTAAATTTACAACAAAATCTTATTATTAAAATAATATTTTAACACTTATTTAAATGTTGATTAAATCAGATGATAGAAGAAGGGGGTGGTGAAGTTTATGCATCATAAAATTGTTTTTTTTTTTTAAAGAAATAAAGAAACAATATTCATCATTTTACCATTCTAAATTCTGAATTCTAACAAATGTCGAAAATTGAATGAACAATTTTTTAGATGATTCCGTAATATGAACAAAAAAAAAACAAAGAAATAAAACCGTTCTTGTTAATTTCAAATCAATTTCAAATGAATAGTGTGTGTGTTATATATATATATATATAAAACTAGTAAGAGAATACTTTCTAATGATCATAAGAACGTTCCTAACGAGATTATAAATCAAGTCAATGGTAAAATGTTTCATGTCTCTTGGTGTCGATTGGTTATGTTTGAATGAACGATTAAGGTGGACATTACTTGTCAAGATATCTGTTGACAATGACGACAGGGTATTATACTGTCGAAGCTATCAGAAATCTTTTTTACGGTTCAACAATTACAAGCTTTTTAATGCAATAAAGTTACGCTTAATTACGTGTTTACATGTTCACTGATATTTTGTGTTTGTATTAGTTGAATAATATAGGAATTATGTTAACTCGAAAGTGAGAACAAAATCCTTGACCAGTAGACCTAGTATTATCATTTCACTTTTTTCTTTTTCTTTCTTTTTCTATTTACTTAGGTTTGTTTTCTCTCTCTCTCTCTCTCTCCTCTCTCTCTCCTCTCTTTATGTCTCTTTATTTATGTTCTATCTGAATAATCATTATGTAAGTTGACCGAGTAAAACCTTGCCAATGAAATGTTTGCAGGAGTAATAGTAATAACATAATGCACAATGTTATGCGGATATGACACCTTGTATTACGTGTCTCGTTATGCAACTATTTCTCTATCTCTCTTTTTGTATAATTCTTTATTTTTTCTTCTCATTTTTATATCTTTTACAACTTCACGGTTTATCTTACATCAGAAATATTATATCGTACGACTCGTGTTTCATTTACTTCGTGCAATCATTGATATATAGGTATTTGAAGAACGTGATTAGGTGTTAAACGACACGTTTATCCATTATAGTTTGATTTGAAATTATTTTCAATATAATTGTTCATTTTAAATATATTAGTTATATAAATTAATGATACACAAACGAGCAATAAAGGAATAATTTTATTTGAAGAAAACAAATTCGAATTGTATCATCAATTTACAGAACTCCTTATATATAATATTTTAATAGATATTTTTATTTGCATACGATAGTTTTTGTTCAGTTTGATTCTACTTGACCATCGTATTACATAATTAAAAATATGAGTCGTTTAGTTTGAAAGTGGCTTAATTCCAGTTATGTTTGAATGAAGATATTGAACAGTTTGCGTTTCAATGCAATTATTGGGTTGTTCGGAAAGTAATTTCATTTTTTTCTAACACAATAATGGCATAAGTTGATGCTAACCGACAAATAGCAACACGTGAGATTGATGAGAGGTTAAATTTATCAAATTCAACTGTTTAGGATCATTTGAAAGGCTTAGGTTTAACCTCGAAGCAAAAATTGTCTTCATTTTCACTAGATACTAACAAGTTATACTGCTTAAGTGTATCTAAAGGTGTTCAATTTACAGTTTCTATTAAATTATTGGCAATTATATGCGTTTTCTAACCACGAATGGAATTAGGCCATTTTCAAAATGAACAATCTGATTTGTTATCAAATTTCGAATGGACCCAACTCCATTCAATATAATTTAAGATGCTTCAAATTGAAAAAAAAACAATACTCAATTTATTTGACATATCTTTAACCCTTAAARTGCACATGGGGTGTTTGACACCCCAACAAATTTTTGATCTCTCGAAAACGGTACTGAATTCGAAAAAATGGGTTATTTGTCGCCATCTAGTGTTAATTCAGATGGGTATAAAACCTATACTATTTTAAAAAAGATGTATCAAATTACTTTTAACAAAATTGCGAGGTCTAAATATTAAATAGCGGCTTCAGGAGACGCGTTCAAACACGTTGAGGTGTCAAACACCCACAGGGCACATTAACTAACTTTTACCAAATGTGTACTTTAAGGGTTAAAACACTTCAGAAACATAATTTATGCGATTGAAAACATTTTTTAACTACATAACGTACAAAATTACAAACATTATCTACAAAACAATTTACTACTCATCTACATTTTGTGTGTGTGAAAGGGATTTGAAGAAATCATGATGTTCCAGGTGGTATACATCGTAATAGGTCAATTATGTTCTTGAATTTTGCTGTTGCAATTTGTCTGATATTTTTATACAGTGATGTCAATACAATATTTTCGAACTGTCTTGGTCAACCCTGACGTGGTAATTAATTCAGGACTTTCAAATTTTCATTCTCATTCATTGATGTCTTATAGAAAATTTTGATACGGTTTCATTTCTAACAAAACAGCATCCAATATATTTTTAACCAATTTATTGATTCTTCATCAGAATTCTTAACCCTTTTCAAAATTGCGTTCTTCTAATAATTTTGTTAATACAAAATCTTCTTGTCTCATTTTAATTACAATAAAGTATTATCGTATTTACTTAGAATGTAAGCAACCTCAAATGCTTTATTGATACATAACATAAAGTTGTACAATAATCAGGTGCAACAGGAAAATAATACTTAACAAATGGAGTTGGGCCACTTTGAAAATAAACTTTTCATCATTCTGTTATTTAACAGATGTTCTTGTTATAAAATCTTCATGATTTGAAATATATTTGTAACAAATTGCTTTGGAATGAAAAAATCATGTAAAAATGTAACTAATAGTTAGTTAAGTAGCATTTACATAAGAAATTATTTTATATTGACCGTATCAAAATGCAATTAATAATTGAATATAAAATGTAATGAAATTTTTTCAGAAATTTGGTTATTGTCCAATGATACCATTCAGACCAGTAATCGAACCAGATCATCCAAATGCATTTATTACGAAAGATCCTACAATTGTAACAAAAAATGGAGATATGCTTGACATTCCATGGATGACAGGTATTACTTCAGAAGAAGGATCACTCAGAGTACCATGTAAGTATAATAATAAATAATGCTTTTAAAACACGTTCCGTGCCAAGCTCTTTTTATCTAACTTGTCATTCAGGCCATTTAATTTTCTTTTAACAAAATCAACCATTACATGTAATTATTAATTATTGTAACTATAACAATTGAACAAACTTATGTGCTTTATTTTATATTATACTTATAATATTTCAATAGGAATATTTTTGTACACAATTGAAATTTGTTCTAAACATATATTTTCAGTGCATTAAATAAATATGTATAATGGTAAGTGTACCGCCGGTGGTACACGTGGCACGGAACGTGTTAACAAACAAAAAAAACCATGACGGAAGTATAGACTTTTTTGTTTTGTTTATTTCTTTAAATATAATATAAAAATTACATTAGAAAACTTAGAAATCCTTCGAAATGTGAACGAGATCGTAAAATTGTATTTTTTTTTCTTCTACAAAGAAAAGAAAAGAAAAGAAAAAAAAAAGAAAAGAAAAGAAAAGAATTAACCAAGGATTTCTCGGAAGGATTTTATTGAAGCATAAAATAATAATTAATTGATTTCAGCATTATATACTAAGTCCAAGGGCGAACAGATCAAAAAAATGAACGATGAGTTTGCGAACGTTGCACCGTTGACATTGCTGCATGGTGAAACATGTCCCGATCATTTACACGATCAAATAAGTCTAGCTATACGGGAATTTTATTTCCAGGGAAATCCTATCGATAATTCAACTCGTAAGCAAGTTGTTGACGTAAGTAATATTAATTCATATCTAATATACATTTATATTCAATTTGTTTTATATCATTTGCAAAAAATAATACACCAATTAATAGCAATCGTTGAAAAACTTGATCGACAAATTGAATCGCATGGTTGAAGAATTAACAAAAAAATATATGAAAAAAAAAAACAAAAACAACTCAATAAACGTTTTAACAATTCAATGACACTTATAGTATATGCAATTATTAAGTTAACTTAATTTCGTAGCAGGAATCAATTGTTTATCGAATTTTAATATATTAACGTTTAAACGTTAAATAATGTATGATAATTGAAGAATCGAATGAATAACCATAATTATATTGAAAGAGGAAAATAATTTAAAAAAATTTTTTTTTTTATTTACTATTATAAATTAGAGAAGATTATATTTGGTGCCTTGGGTATAATTTAAAATGATAACGAGTATGTTAATTAAATTTACATCGAGAAGACGCAATATATTGCTGTGTCATATAAATTTTCCGATATTTTTCAATTTTTCTCTTATCCCGGATAATTTTCATTTTTTCTCAGAATTATATTACACAAAACAAGCATATATATAGATATACATACGTAAAGGAAAAGAAAAATCTGCGTAATACGTATTATAAATCCGATTTCAGGGCCGCACGTGTTTATCGTTAAATGGATTACAGTAATCATTTTTTCTTTTTCTTTTTTCTTTTTTGTTTCCATTCAATCAAGTAAGTCTATTCAATCATTTTAATGACGAGTGAAAAAAATAAATAAATATTTTATTATATTTATTGTACGTTTTGTTATCATGAGTAATTATTAATACGTAGTATTAGATCTCTCATATTTTAAAAATATCCCAACTTTTGTTTACATTAATTATATATATATATATATATATATATATACAAAATTATAAAAAATAATTTGTATTAAATAACCTATTACTTATTAGATTACTAAATTGATATAATTAATTTCTAGTCAATATTTATAATAAAATATTTGTGTATTATTTCATATTAATATTTAAATTCACTCCTTAAAGTATGCAACCCGTAATACAGCTGTAAATTTATCACAAAACTGAATATGCAAGTTTCGTACAGTATGCAACTTCTGATACAGCTATGCATTTATTATAAATACCGAATATTAATATTATTTAAATAAAAGTTATAGAAATTTATATAAATAAAAGTAATATTAATTTTGAATTTAAAATAACGTAAAAAAAATAATAATATAAATCACGGGAGGTTGTGTGTTTGGATTAAATGTTAAAAACCTATTTAAGTAAATCGTCGTAAAAATTTTGTATAAGAATATAAATTAGGATGATGATAAATTTGAGTAATCCCACCCCCAGCCCCTTGAAGTATGCAACCCGTAATACAGCAGTGAATTTATTACAAATAAAATATGCAAAATTATATTAAAAAATTAAAAAATAATATAAAAAAAAAATAAATTATGATAAATTTGAATAATAGATAATTAAATATATTATTAATTATTGTCTTTTTGTTTTATTTTATTCAGATGTACAGCGATGCCTGGTTCAATCACGGTGCACGTACCGCCATTCGTGATTATTTCAAAACGCAATCATCTCCTATTTATTTTTATTACTTTGCATACAAAGGTAGTGCCTCGTTCAGCAAAATATTCGGAGATGATAGCGCAGATTATGGTGTTTCTCATGCCGATGATTTGCATTATCTCTTTCCGGTTGGTGAACAATTATTTAAGGAAACTCCTCCGAGTAAAGAGGATCACAAAATGATTGACATTATGACATCACTGTGGTTTAATTTCGCTAAGACTGGGTAATTATTATTTTTATTATTATTATCATTATTATTATTACAGATTAACATGTTGATTGCCACGTCAGTCATTAATGACTGACACTTAAGTTCCCGTTCAGGTCATGTCAGACTTCGATGACTGACACTCAACTTTTACACACTCAACTCAGACACTCAACTTTTACACGCTCAACTCAGACACTCAACTTTTACACAGTCAACTCAGACACTCAGCTTTTACACACTCAACTTTTACACACTCAACTTTTACACAGTCAACATTTACACACTCAACTCAGACACTCAACATTTACACACTCAACTCAGACACTCAACTTTTACACAGTCAACTCAGACACTCAGCTTTTACACACTCAACTTTTACACACTCAACTTTTACACAGTCAACATTTACACACTCAACTTTTACACACTCAACATTTACACACTCAACTTTTACACACTCAACATTTACACACTCAACATTTACACACTCAACTTTTACACACTCAACATTTACACACTCAACTTTTACACACTCAACATTTACACACTCAACTTTTACACACTCAACTTTTACACAGTCAACTTTTACACACTCAACATTTACACACTCAACTTTTACACACTCAACATTTACACACTCAACTTTTACACACTCAACTTTTACACATTCAACTCTGACAGTAAGCTTCTACACACTCAACTTTTACACACTCAGCTTTTACACACTCAACTTAGACACTCAACTTTTACACACTCAACTCAGAGACTCAACATGGCCTGACGAAGATTTCCGTAAGAATTAGCGTGGCGCTCAGCGTGTTAATTTTGTTTACAAATTGTATTTAGTTCAATGATTTTATTTAATATTATTATTATTTTTTCCTTTTATCTTTTATTTATTTTTTAGTAACCCAACACCAGAGGTAACAAAAATCATAACAGAAAAATGGAAACCGGTGAGAACGGAAGCTTTAGAATATTATTATATAAATAATACGAAATTATCAATGTCTCGTGATCTGCATCCTGAGAGAAGACAATTTTGGGACAATTTGCCGTCATGTATTAATCAAAATAAGACGAACGAGATGCATTTTACTATAAAAGAAGAATTATAAAACTATATCAATTATTATTTTCATATTTGATATGAAAACAAAACAAAAAAGAAAACCAATAATTTTTACACGAAGGTGCTCTGCATTCTTCCGAATGGTTTCCAAACGTTAATTATAAAAAGAAACGTGTTGGTTGTTAAGTAATTAAAACGACTGAAGTAATTAAGTTAATTATTATAAATAATGCGATTTTATTTAGAAAAAAAAATACAATCGGTAGGTGTAAAGTAGAATTAAAAAAAATATCTTAAAATAAGATATTGTTTTGTGTAAATGTGTAAATTAGAAAATTGGTCAGGTTGGTATTACGGGTTGCATTTGACCCCCACTGAGCTTCTTGCAATTGTGCAAGTGAAAAGCTTTGTTGTTTTGATTAGTAAAAAAACAAAACAAAACAAAATCAATTCTATTAATAATTTAAAGTTTACTTTATAGGATGAAATTAATTGTTGTAATAATTGTGAGGGAAAATATTATTATTGATGAATAATATTATTCTTACCTAACCTAAAAATCAATTATTGTCGTTTAGACGTTAATTGTCGTAAAGGGTAGTGTCGATAATTTGATAGATAAATCCATACAAGCCAATGAATTATTTCCATCGATTGAATTTTCGAATGATTTTGATTCATCATTAATTTATTTATTATTCTTTAAAACTACTCTTTTCCATTACACTTTTTCTTTAATCAATATTAAAAATCTTTAAATATCTCTGTGCATCGCGCGAGAACTCATGTAGTCTTATATAACCTTAAAATCGTATTATCATCATCATAATCACTATTTTCGCCTAATTAATATTTTCTCTCTTTATATATATATTTGGAGAAGGTGAGGTCTCCAATAGAGCGAAGGTCAGTGTCGATTATCAAGAGTAAGCCGTTAGGTATGCCAGGTCAAATATCAGTCTTTATTGTATCTCTCTACAGTAAGTTAATTTCTTTAGTCTCGTCGCTTTCTCAGTCGGATTCGTACTGAACGTCGTTCGGTTAAATTCGGCCCGGGGGGATCGGGCCCCCGGCGCGGTGCCCGTCTCGGACGACCGCGGCGTTGCTGAGCGCGCACCGCCACATATATATATATATATAAGTAATCATCGTTTGTTAAATCTTAAACTATTCCTGTTGTTTATAATGTATAATTGTAAATTAATATTGTAATGCTCGAAAAAGAGGGGATAAGTGCAATCTCTTAGCGAGAGTAAGGTCTTTGTGTTTTTTTGTTCATTTGTAAACAGTTGCATCTCTCAATAAGAGACCCACTCTACCCCTGTCGAGGAAAATTCAATGTTTATTCGTTGGTATCTTTTTTGTTTGTTATATATGTGTTTTACAGCGACTGCTAAAGCCAGCATTCGATTATTGTTTGTTGTAAATTGTTGTTCTTGTTGTCGGTTGCAGTTAATTTTTTATTAATTCTATTTTATTCTTTTTAAATCCTCCATAACATCGAGGTTACTGATTTGGCGATAGTTGTTAAGGTGATGAAGGCTGTTGTTGACTTGATGATGGTGCTGACATGTTAGTTTGTACTTGGGAAGGAGTTGATGTTTGATTATTTGTAAAGTTGGTGGCTGTGTTTATGCTGTAGAGGTACATGCATATTCTGCTGTTAGATATTCGGGAGACAAAGCGAATTGTTTGGGGCCCAAGGATGTTTCCAACGGTAGTTGCGTAATCTTGGATAGTTCCACCTTCCATTGCCTCAATTATGATGTCCTGGTCTTGTCCTGGGAACATGTTAATTGCTGCTGCGTTGGCGTTTGTCTTGTTCCAGTGAAGCAATTTTAACGCTTGCTCCGGAAAACCTGAAGGTATTCCTAATATGTGATCCCTTAGTGTCTATTAGGTATGTAAAGGAACGTTGTCTACTGGGAATCCCCAGAAGGTACGGCTGAGGACAGTAGGTTGCTTGTATATGTGTATAGTGTTGGTCCATCCGGAAACATCATCGTTTGAGGCTGCAGACACCATAATTTATTATTGATATATTTTCTTGATGTTTTCAATGATTATCAATAAGTAAAATAACTTACCGCCATAGCTTCTAAATCATTTTCGTAACTTTGGCGCAATTTGCTAGAGATCATTGACTCTGCTTTGCTCATATTATTAATTGTTCCCTTTACTGTGATTATCCATTTTAAATTGAAGCTATTAATATCCTTGATATTGCTAACAGTGATCTTAGATTTAGTATCTTGCAGAATTCTTTTAATCGTATTACCACCCTTGCCAATAATACGTCCGATTAAATTATTGTGTGCTAGAAATTTTAACGTAATATCTCTGTGGATATAATGAATAAAATCAAATGTTTATCCCTCATTTATAGGAATACAATGAAAATTTATCAAATATCATATCAATCAAGTTTACCCTTTGTTTGCTTGTTTCTTGTTGCCTGACCTCAAGAATCTTTTTGCACGCGTTTGTGCAATTCTTTGGTTTAGCATAAATTGTAATGGCTTTTTCAACGCATCCAACGTTATCTTTCCGGTGAACATCGACGCTTGCTCTAGACGATTGCGTGATGTGACGAATCGTGGACCCCTGTCGTCCGATTGCTCCGACCATATCGGACTGCACTAATATCCGTAGCGGGAAATCTGTTTGTCTTCCAGATACCGGCGCTCCAGAAAACGCTACTCTGGTGTGCTGATTTCGTATTCTTCGTCTGGTTTCTGCCGAAGGCATTTCTACCTTTAATAAGTTCCTTTCGCTCTCGTATCCATTTAACTGTGTTACAGCCCTATTTAAATTAAAAAAAATAAATAAGTGATACGTTTTAAACCTGATATTTTTTATATTAGAACATTAACAATTTGTTTCAACATTGAAGTAAATTTAACCCTTTGTGGACGATAACTTTTTCAATCAGTTTAGGTACCAGGACGAGGTGATTTTTGCCAATTATGTCGAGTGTCTTTACRCATGTATATAAAATATGGCAAATAAAAACTAAGAAATCCTCTTCCAAGTACCAATAGTTCATTTTCTTTAGTTAGAATTAACAAAATAAAGCATAAAACATTATCTTTTCGATGTACATCGACCCTTGCCTTAGAAGATTGTGTCATCTGACGAATCTTAATGGCATAAAGAAAAAAATTATAAAAAATAATTCGCATTGTATTAACTATTATTTATTGTATTAGTATAATTATATATTTATTTATTTCATATTAATATTTAAACTCCCTCCCCCCTTAAAGTATGCAACCCGTAATACAGCCGTGAATTTATTGCAAAATTAAATATGCAAGTTTCAAATAGTATGCAACTTCTGGAACAGCTATGCATTTATTATAAATACCGACTATTAATTATTTAACAAACTATTATTTATCAAATAAAAAAAAATAATATAAATTTATATAAATAAAAGTAATAATAATTTTGAAATTAAAATGCACGTAACGCCATTCGTGATTATTTCGAAATCCAATGTCATTTCCTATTTAATTTTATTAACATACTTTGCATACAAAGGTAGTGTCTCGTTTAGTAGCTTGACCCACATTGAGCTTCTTGCAATTCTGAAAATTAAAAGCCTTAGGATGAAATTAATTGTTGTAATAATTGCGAGGAAAATATTATGATTGATGAATAATATTATTCTTACCATATAGACTCAATCATTTTCGTTTATATTTGGTGCGAGAAGAAGTTTGTTTTTTATTATTAAAAATTTGTTTAGGCGTTAATTGTCGTAAAGGTAGTGTCGATAATTTAATAAATAAAGCCATACAAGCCAATGAATTATTTCCATCGGTAGAACTTTCAAATGGAATTTCGAATGATTTCGATTCGTCGTTGTACATTTGAAAATCTTTATATTTTACTTCGGCTAATAATGTAAATCCTAATTTACGTGCTTTATTTGTAATAAATTAAAAATGAAACAAATTATAATTAATATAAAAAAAAAAATATATATATATATTATATTGATTGACATTTATTGACAAATGAATCCATTAATAATTATTACCAATAATTTGTGTTATCGTTGAACTAAATCCTCCTATACAAGCTGGTGCTAAAAGATTTCTTGCTAGATCGATGCAACAACTTATTAATGCAGTTCCAATACCTTTATTTCGATTATCCTTGTTTACGTATAACAAATGTATGCGAAAAAATTGTTCAATTTGTAATCGATCATAAGGACGTGCTTTTGAAAAAACACAACTTTTCATGCTCATAATATTAAAAATCGCATCACCTTGATGTAACTGCAAAGAACAAAATAAAAGAAAGATTAAAATTGTAATAGGATAGAAATTTAATCAAAATCTTCTGATAAAAATAAATTGTTAAAATTAACGCAAAATAGAAATAATTTTGTAACGTATATTTTGATGATTATAAAAAAAAAAAAAAATATAACTATATATAATATATTTGGTATTGCGTTTATTATAAAAATGAAAACAATTTTAATGCAGCAATTTTATTATGCTCATTTAATAAATTATATTCTATTTTTTTTTTTTATATAACAACATAAATAAAATAATATTATAACAAAAATTATTATAAACAAAAGAAAAAATATAACCCAGACAAATATATGATCTACTTTTACTCGTGTTTCCGATCGTACGTGATCTCCCATGAAATTTATCGAAGCAATTGCAACACCTACGATCTTATTGTCACCTTCTTTAATTGCACAACAACTTTGCATGTCCAATAATTTTTTATATATTATTTTCATCGAAGTTTTTAACGATCTCGTATCATTCGACAAATCTATAGCTTTGCACATTGGTTCCTCTTCGAAAAAACCGTCATCCTTTATATCGTTAAACATTATTTAAATAAATGTTGAAGAAAAAAAAAAAAAGAGAGAAAACAGATCAATTTCAATAAATTATAAATGTATAAATAATTTGTTCTCTTTATAAATAAATGAGCCGTTTATTTTGAAAGTGGCCTAACTCCAATTGTCAATTATTATTTTCCGATTGCACCTGGTTATTGTACAACTTCATGTTATGTATTAGTAAAGCATTTGAGATTACTTATATTGTTATGACCAAAGGACTCTTCAATGAAAATTCCTCTGATCATTGATTGTATGCTATGAAGTGGAGAATAAGGGATTAGGTTAAAGTGTAAAATAAAACACGTGATTGAGCCAAACAAAGAAACAATGCCTTTTTTTATTGGCTCGTCAGGGAAAAGCCTTGCGGCATAAAAACCCTGGATGTGGTTTAATTATAAAAATGAGAGTCCACCACGTGGTATTACCACGCGGGAAAATACCGTCAATATAAAATGTATATAATGGAAAGATCTCACCTCTCGCTCACTTACGTTCCTTAACTAACTTTACTTAATTCCTTTGATTTCGATGTATATTCACAGGCTTCCGATAATGGACTGCAGTGATCCCAGAAACTTTAGCTTGTCTGATCGACACAGTACCGTAAAATTATCGGGTTTTCAGTAAAATTATCGTACTGTTACGCGGAAATGTTCGCGTGAGGTTAAATTCGCGTTGATTACCGCATAACGTAAAAATTCGGCCTATTGAATTCTTGTAATTGTATTAACAACAAGGATTTCCAAGTTTTGGAAAGAATAACTTTTATTTAAGACAGATTTTACGTTCGGATACATACCACTTACAATCGTAACGGTCAGGATAGAAGAGAGTTTCGGATGTCGAGGGAGCCTCTTTTAAGGGAAATCTGAACAAGAAATGTTCTAGAAGAAGGGTGTTCTTTCATGGGTTAAGGGTTTCTTATTGGTGTTCCAACGGAGCAGTGGGAGAATTGCCTAAAATTCCACATTTTATGTTCGGAGTGAAAAATATAAATGGAAATTCCTTAGATCGGTATGCAGCGCAGGTATAGATTTTATCTATTAGGCCTGGCAGGTTTAAACAGGTTTTCCAGGAGATTAAAAGAATACTCCTAAGCAGGTATTATAGTTCATGTTGGACCTAACAGTACGCACAAAAAAATCAGATCCGATTTTCTGAAATTCCAGATTTCTTTGGATTCTAATATTGCAAAAAAAAAGTAAAAATGTATATCTTAGCAAACTTGATACCCTTTTTTTTTCTTTTTTTCTTTTTTTAGTCTTTGGTTCGTTGTATTCGTCCTTTTTTCGCTTTTTTCTCCTTTTTATCGTCTTTTTTCCTAGCTATCTGACTATATCTGACTATTGTATGACTATGTGGCTAAGAAACA
>NW_015148992.1:965779-990775 GCF_001465965.1 Polistes dominula | reverse complement strand
AGCTTTTGTTCCTTGTCTTCTCTCTCTTTCTTTCATCCTTTTTTTTCCTCTATTTCTAAATTTATATTTATATTTATATATATTTATATATAATATTTGCAAAAAGAATAAAAATATACGCAAACGGATCTGACATACTTTATGCAATTGTTCACACGTAAGAAGTATTTTTTTTTTTTTTTATAGTATCTTCGCTATTGTTTTTTTTTACCTTTTTTTTTTTTTAATATATCTCATTGTCAAATATTCTTTTTTTTTTTTTTTTTAAATTTTGTTTTGTCTCTTCGAAACAAATCGTTTTTATTAAATCCTAACACGATATTACAATAATTACGTACGTCAATTAAATTATTATTATTATTAATATTAATATTATTAATATTATTATTATTATTCCTGTCTTATACGTATAATTAATTATACCACGAAAAATGTAAACTATTTACGTATTTACGTTTTAAAAAATAAAAACTAACGCACATGGTGTATGTTATTTCTGTATGTGTTTTGATTGTGTTTGTGTTTGTGTACGTATGGGAGTGGATGGGTGTCATATGGGTGTCCTGCTGTGTGTATTTTATTTTCTTCTTCTTTTTTTTTTCTAATCACGACGACAGATTTTCAATTACTTTTTATTTTATTTGTTTCCATTTTTAAAATAGCTTTTTACGCGAGAAAAGATTTATTTATTACAATCAAAATAAATGAAAGAGAAGCTCATTTATTATTATTATTATTATTTTATATATATATATGTATAGTCTACTATTCTAGAAAAAAAAAAAAAAACAGAAAAAAAAGAAGAAACGAAACAAAAAATACTTATACATCTAATATTGCGGACCCTATTTTCTTTTTTTAGCGTGGTAAGCCTTTAAAATACATTTTGCCCTTTTATTCTTCTTAATCTTCATCTTCTTTACATCATATTTTGAAAAAAAGACAATTTTTTTATGTTTATTTATTTTTTTTTATTAGGGCAGTGTGGATTTCAAAGAACCGTAAACACGCGTGTTTCATCTCATAACTCTGTCAACGTATCTATATAAATTAAACATGTATATATATATAATAATTAATAATAATTAAAGAACTAACAATAATTAATAAAGAATTAATAATAATTAATAATATGTATATGTGTGTCATGTATTTAATTATAATAACACAAAAGAAAAAAGGGAATAAAATGGACGAAGGGTTGGGGATAAACGGACGACAAAAGAAATATATTTTACAATAAAGAGGAACTTAACATGATTGCGCTCTAGTAAAGAAAATTAAAACTTAAAAAACTAAACAAAAAAATACAAAAAAAAAAAAATCGATTAAACAATTAATAATACAGTACATATATATGTATATATATATATATATGTATATGAAACAATTGTATACATATAAAATCTTTAAATAATCTACATAACTTAATATTATTAATAATAATAATAATTAATTAATTAATTAAATTTAATCAGTATTTGTGTTTTTTTTTTTCTTAGAAAGAGGATAAGGGATGAGGATTGGCATTTTTATTTTCGTTCATTTAAACCACCAATTTTCGCGAGCACTTTTCCATTAAATAATAAAATTACTATGATGAGTAATTTTGGAAAGTGTTATTAGCAGTGGTTTGTTAATATGCCAATAAAAATAATGTAAACATATATATATATATTTTTTAGAAACATACATCGGTGATTATTCAATGCACTTTCTGTGCATTTTTTACACCCATGAAACATTCTATAATTAATTGATCAATCATCCATTTATTTTTGAATGATCAAAGATGAAAAAAAAAATATATATATATATATATATATATATATATATATATATATATATAAATATATAATTCGTATAATAAGTGTAAGATTAAACTAAAATAGAAATATAATGAAAGAAAAGACTAATAATAGTAATAAAATAAAACAGAACAAAATAATGTACAATTGTTAAATAATAATAATAATAATAATAAAAAATAAAGAAAAAGTAAAGCAATAATATGCTCCCACTTATACATACATACTTACATATTTATGTATATATGTATGTATATATATATATATAATATATATAAAAAATAAAAATAGCTTATCATCATTCCGGTCATACATAGTACGTAAAAATTGTGGAATGCTTATACAACTCATTTGAAATATGTCTTTCATTGACGTATTTGTTTTTTTTTCTTTTTTACTTTTATGTTTGTTTGTTTTGTGTTGTTTGTCTTGTTTTTGTCTTGTTTTGTGGTACATAATGACGTTAATTATGTACCTATATATATATATATATATATAATATATATAATAATGAATTATAATCAACTATTCTACAGAAAATGCGAATTGGATTATTCTCTAAAATGCTTCCTTGCATGTATTTTTTCTTTCCCCCCCCATTTCCTTTTTTTTTTTTTTTACTTCCTTTCTCTTCCTTTCTTCCGAAATTTTGTTTGTCTTTTCTTTTTTTTATTAATCATCCACAACGCGTCGTCATTCATTCGCCATCAAACACAACCCCCCTTATGTATGCTTTGTGTGATACACATTAATTAATTAATTAATTAATTAATTAATATAATATAATATTATTATTATTATTATTACCATTATTATCTAATATTTTAAGTAAATATTATTATTATTATTATTATTTTTTATTCTTCCTCTTCTTCTTCTTTCTTTCTTTCTTCTTCTTCTTCTTCTTCATTTTTCTCCCCGTTGCTTTCTTTCCTTTTCTTTCTATTTAATATTAATCATCAATCGCGACATGCGATAAATAATTAATCATCAAAATTATTATTAGCTGCCCTAATATTTTTTTTTTTGTCTAAAAGGGACTGAAACACTGTTGCTGTTTTGCTGCTTCTGCTGCTGCTGCTGCTGCTTTGCTTTGCATTTGCATTTGCTACACATATCATAGGCATGTAGCAATAATTAAAGATAACATTACTTTTTATTTTTTTTTGGGTTTCTTTTTTTACCTTTTTGTTTTTACCTCATTACCGTATTCTTTTACTTCCCTTACTTGATTTTCTTATTTATTAACTATTATTATTATTAGTATTATTATTATTATTATTATTATTTTATAACGACGAACGGTTTTTTTGTTTTTCCCAATTTTTTTTTTCTTTTTTCATTGTTATTTAATATTATTACTTTTATGATGAGAAGTAGATTCGCGTTATTAAATTGATTTGATTTTTTGTTTGTTTGTTTGTTTGTTTGTTTATTACTTGCTTCGGGGAGAATAACGCGTTCCTGTCGTTGAAAGACCTTCTCCTCGGCTCCGACTTCGGTGCAAGTAATGTAAACCCTCGCCTTTGAAAAATACAAAATATTATGTATATATATATATGTATATATTTAATTTCAATTTAACCCTTTGCACTCAAGCGCCGGGCAAATTAAGTGACAACTCGAGTGGCGCTGATACGGCGCCCAGCTCATTTCAAGTCTTTTGTTACTCTATTGGCCGATTTACGATGTTTGATAAGATATTTCTTTTAAGATATACTTAAAGATAATACTTAAAGAGCTGATAAGGGACTCTAAGGTTGGTTCTGATCGTAATACACCTGAAGGTAGGCTGAAAGTAACAAATTATTGTGATACGTGTCCTGATAAACCTAGGATGCATCACCTTGAGTATTGTTTTACGAAATATCATACAAAAACGAATTACAAAGTATAATATTCCTAAATTTTTCTTGTTTTTGATATAAAAATAAATAAATTGATGAAATTTATTTGTTTATAAATGAGTTTAAAGTACATGTAAAATGTTTCCTTAATTTGGGCCGAAATCGTCTCGAGTTGTAGGTTAGCGCAAGCAAAAAAGATCTCGAGTGCAAAAGGTTAATAAAATAATATATAGGGTGTCCTTTGATGTGGGAGAGGTTTCCAAATCAAACCAACTTTTATACAATATTGCATAATAAAAAAAAAAAAAATATATGTGTAATATTATACATGAACAATACCTCTGCTTACGCTTCTGCGTATTGGTGCGGATGGTGGTGGTGGTGGTGTAAGTTCCTGTTTACTATAACTTCTAAGTGCTCTTCCTCGTCTGTCTTGAATTAATTTATCGACTTTAACAAAGATTCCACACTTTGGTCGACAATTGAAATACCTATGACCATTTACAGCACCGTCGTTTTTACCTATCAATCAATGTTCATTAATTATGATCAATTATTAATAAAAAAAACTATCTCTTTCTTTCTCTTTCTCTCTGGTGTGTGTTTAAACAAAGTATAAATTTCATACATTCAAATTTTATTCATTTTGTTTGAACATTCACCAGAGAGATGATATTGGGTTGGCAAGTAAATGATTGCAAATTTTGTCGATAGGTGGCCATTTAAAATCAGCAATGATTTAGTTGCCAACTCAATATATAAATTATTTTTAATATGATATATACCAGTTGGTGCATCAAGTTCAATCCCAATCCATATACCAGATGCAAACTCTGTTGGACCAACGTATGCTATAACACCTGAATAACTATATGGACGAACTAACACAGATTCACCTACTACAACCCAATCTGGTAAAGGTGTTTCGATTCTTGTCAGATCGTGTCTCGAACCAAAAGCTGAGCTTTTATCACTCGTGTCATCTATAATTAACAAAATAACAACAATTCATTTAAAATATTTGAATCTTAAAAGTAATCTGAAAGAATTTGAAAAGAATCTGAAAAGTACCATCGATTCTTTCGGAGGAGCTATTGTCACCATTTTCGTATGGCATATTAGGCTGCATCGTTTGTTCCAATCGTGCTGCAGCTTTACTTTCAGAAACTTGTGGACGGACCATGGGGAACGAAGCTCTGTGTTGAGAACTAGTAGGCCTTCCTGTACCACTAGAAGCTTTCCTTCTTCGTACAACCTAAAACAATAATAAATAATATTAAAAACAATATATTATTTGAAATTTGTAATATTTTTTATTGATACATGAAAGCAATGATATATATATAATTTTTGTTTACCTTGCCTGGTGGAAGTTTAGTATGGACAACCGAGGATCCTTCCAAAGGACTCTCGTCACCCGAATTTGACGTTTGACTAATGACCATCTCGCTTTTTCTTCTACCAACTAAAATCGGATTCTGGATATCCTTTTTTTGCGTGACGTTTAATGTTGTTAAATTACCGGTAGCATCACTGTCGTCTTTTGTCGATGAAACAGGACTTTCGGTATCTGGATCCGTGTAAGCACCCATTTCTTCAAGATTTTTCCTAACGTTTACTGTACAAGACAAAACAAAAATAAAAACAATCTCTCAAACATTATATTAAATTAATTACACAGCCCAATAAAACAATCATCAATCCTAGTGATTTAAAAGTTCAACTCTTTTAGTATATATTCCGGTGAATACATGTTGGACAGTGTTATAAAACTCTGACCCAAATGATGATCACAATCATGATGATGATGATGATGATGATAATGATTATGATGATGAATACATAATTATTGTTTGTTAACCAAATAAACTGTTCTTAAATGAAGTACCAAACTAACTAACCCTCACGAGAATCTTCTGTGACACTCAAATGTTCCATAGCAGTGTTGACATCGCAGGTATATTCCTCAGGTGTTTCTTCAACTAATGAACTGTCCATCTTCTCTGCTTTTTTATTATCCAACAAATTTCGATATTCTAAATCAGGTGTTTCATCTACGCTGATAGATTTGATAGAAATCGAATCTTCGGACGTTAAATTGGTCGTAGAAACCGCTTGAGAACCGTAACCGCTGCTACTCATACTTGGAGTGTTGATTTTCGTTGATTGCAATTCAGCAAGGGAATCCAATGTGCGTGACGAAGTTAGCGGCTTTGTTGGTTTTGCTGGTGCCTGAATGTTTTGTTTTGGTTTCATTTATATATATATAACATAATCTGATTTTTATGCTCTGTCTTGCATAAATGACACAGCTGTGATGGGGAAGAAGAAAGGTGGTAGGTGGGGAAGGATTTTTGATTTGAAAATCATTCTACTATCTAAATTATAGCAATAATTACAACTGGCATTTTACTGATGAATTATTACCAGATAATAAATAATTTGAAATAATAAATAAAATAATTATTTATATGTACTACCTGATACGCATCGTATTCGGAATAATCAGCATCACTTTTTTCTTCTTCATCGTCATGAATAGGAGTTGTTAATTGATTCCCAACGTTAGATGTTTCCTCGTGCAACGTAGTCATACGTAGACCCAGTTTACTACCGACCATATTTGGGGATGCTAAAATAAATATTTTAACTATGTTATTACTATAATGCTACGTTTAACCAATTAAAATGCTGCTTTGGAAACTTAAGCGAATGTTCAAATTAGATACACATCAGTACCGATCTGATTTTGGATTGCTATGATTTTGAAACATCTTCAGATGATTTTTGATTGATCAAATTTCAGGTTTAAATTATCGGTTTTTTTTTTATATTTTGGACTATGGATGCCAGATCGGTTCTGATAAACACATAATAATAATAATAATAATAATAATAATAATAAAAATATACATAAATAATAAACATAAGATTGATCATGCTGTACCTAAAGAAACAAAAGTAATATAACAACGATAAAAAATAATATGAAACAGAAATAAAGGAAAGTGTATTGATATATATATTCCATGTTTTTTTTTTTTTTTTAATTAGGTTAATCAATAAATACATAAATAAATAATTAAATATATTGAATTGGCAATTAAGTCATGGCTGATTTTAAAAAGCCATCTATCGACAAAATCCGCAATCACTAAGTTGCCAACTCAATTTTTAATTTTGAAATGACTAATTAGTCTCAGTAATAAAATATAATTCATCTTGCGATGATAATTTTTAATTAAAAAATAAAAATTGTTATAAAACGTGGAATATATATATATACATATATTAGATTTGTATGAAAAATTGAAAATGAAAAATAAACACGAATAATATACAGTACTAAAAATAAGCACTGAACACACCAAACATATTTGATAACTATACAAGTCAATTGCAGTACAATAAGATAACAATTTTATTTAAACGATGATTTTATTACAAAAAAATCAAACATAATCATCGTTAAAAATTTCATTTCAATTGTTAACTCAATGAACTGCAATATGTTTCTTTTCTTTTCTTTTTTTTTTTTTTTTTGTTGTAACGTCTAAAACAAAGGAATAAGTAAGGAAACAAAATTGAAGTACAAATTACTACAAGAACGATCAAGAATGTGCTCTTTCAAATTTATTGTTTAGAAAAACGTATAAGTATATAATTATTATTTATTTATTATTTTTGATTTGTATTTTTTTGTGTTTTTAATTATTATAACCAATGTGTTAAAAGTTAAAGGTTATCATAAACCAACCCCCATTCCAAGTTGCAGGAATAAAACGTCGAATTTTTGCTGACAATAATTAATTGTAAAGAAATGAAGAATTAAAAAATAAAAAAAAAACAAAATTTGAAAGAGCAATCAACAGCGAGTGTCACCTACACTTGGCAGAGGTGGATTGTTGCAGACGTGTCAGTGAGTTGAGATTCAGGTTCAGATTCAGGAAAGTTGGTCTCGCTGAAAGGAGATAGTTTTAACTGATTACACCTAGTTTCTTATTTTTTTTCTTTTTTTTTTTTTGGTTTTAATCATTGTCGTCCGATTCTAAAATTCTATTAAAAAAAAAAAACTTCCTTTTATTTCTTCAATTATAAAATGGCGAGCCCTTCGCAAAATAAAAGATTTTTTGTATTTTACAGGCCGCTTGCAGGCTTGCATTGTGAATTATTAAACAATTGATCATGCCTTTTCTTTTTTTTTAACATGGGCTAATTATTATACAACTGAAGAATGAAATGTGGAATAAATACAGTTTCAGATGAAAATATAGTGTTTTTCTAATAATTTAAAGTGGTTTCATTTATATATATAGAAGAAAATCGATTTTTATATACAAATGATGATAATGATTATTATTTTATATTTATAAATTTAGTTGTGCAATTGACGGGTCCATATTTTTATTTTTTTAAATCAATAACATATATATATGTTACCGGAAAATTCTGTTCATTCAAACAAACATTAGTTCAATTTTTCGTCACTAGGGGAGTAAGGCTCCTATTTCTTAAAATGGAATATACAAATTGCCACCATGTTGGCAGAAGTTCAAAAGTAATTAAATTAACTAATATATATATTGTTGATAATATATATAATTATATTTTTGATTAGAAAATTTGTATTTATAATTAAGTAACTCGCCATTGCATAATAAATTCAAAATGCTACATTTTACTGTTTTAATTTTTTAAATTCATACAAATGTTGGTTCCTTTTTTTGTAAGCATTTTGAATTTATTTGAAATATATAATCGATGTTAGTTTAAAGTCGAAGGTACTAGTAGTCTCTCAAAAATGAAAATAATTAAAATATAATCGTCGTTTGATTTTGCTTTATTTTCTTTACTTTATTTTTTTTTTAAATAAATGATTTACTATGCATTTAAAAACTATCCTTTAAAACCACACATGCTGCGAAACTATTTTTTAAATAGTAATACGTCATGCATAGCTAAGCATCATTTACTATGCTTTACTTTGTTATATTTTTATTTTATTATTTATACATTTATTCAAAATCATTACTTTACTATACCTGACTTTAAACTAGTTCCTCGTTTACGTGAAAAGAAAACAATTCGAAGTAATTGAAACTTGTTTAATATTATTTTAGTTTCATATGTTTTTTAAAATTATTATTTTTTTTTTTTTTTTATTATTTATTGATGTCGTTAAATTAAAACTTTCTTTTTACGTATGAGAAAAAGTACGAAATTATAATCTTCTTTAGATATATTAAATCTATCGGAAAATTCTGTCCGTTCAAACAAACATTAGTTCAATTTTTCGTCACTAGGGGATAAGGCCCCATTTCATACAAATTGCCACTATATTGGTAAGAGTTCAAAAGTAATTCAATTAACTAATTCAAATTAGGAATTATTTTTTTATTTTATTTTAAAAATGGACAGATTTTTCCAGTAAACCTAATATTAAGATTGACAGGAAACAATTTGATGATTATATTAAAATGAGATTATATTATTTGATTACAAATCTAGTAATAGAAATGAATAATAAAAAATGTTTCATTAACATGTGTTTTGTTTTATAAATTATAAAATATTATAAAGATATTATATAATATTAAATTGTTTCCCCCCTGATATCAAAATATTCGTCATTTTTTTTTTTTCTATTATTTATATCCTATATTTAATTACTATTAATATTTATATACACACATATATGTTACAGTTAATAATCCTACGTTGGATTCTAATTTATCGACTGGATAACACATTCACATATATGTAAGTAAAATAAAAATTCAATCATTGTGCAATGAACAATATATATATATATATATAGAAAAAAAAACAAAGTTGCACAATGATTAAATAAATAAATAAATAAATCGTGTAATACGTACTCCTATAAATTAATTAACTTTATATACACATTTTATTTGAATATGTCATGATATTAAATGCATTTATCAATTGCCAAATGTAATTAATTAAAAAAAAAAAAAAAAAAGAAAAAAAAAAGAGAAAAAGAAAAAAGAAGATTAATTTAATAATGTCTATAGAAATCATTTCTATCGAATCAAATAATTCATTCTTTTTTGGTAATACGTAAAGAATTTTGTTGTTCTCTTTTTTTTTTTTTTTTTTTTTTTAAATTGTTTTATAATCATCACTCTTTGATAATGCATATTTATGATCATATGTGCCAATGAAAAATGATTTCTATGCGATATATGAGATTTGGCATTAAATGCAACGACGACGTTGAAATTACTACGAATGTTTCTTCCTATATTTCTTTTTTTCTTTTCAATGTGTGAGTCAATAAAAAACATTAATCATGAATAATAATAAACATTCAAGGTTCGTTACATAAAACTATGTGAAGAGAAAAAAGTGGGTGGTAGGGGGAATAATAATTAAAAAACAAAAAAGGAAGAAAATCATTTCAATGAACGAACTTGCTGATTAAAAATGCTTGCTTGCTTGTTTGCTTGTTTGCTTGCATTCTTGCATGGGTTGCTGCTTGCTTTGTATATATTAGATTTAGAAAAAAAAAAAAAAACATATTATTTATTATCATGCATGTCAAACGAGTTTATTAACACAAACGAGTTTATTAACACAAACACATGACCACAACGCATTCACGTTTAAATTCAACGAAAATAAACAAAATCAAAATCCAATCAATTCAGCCATTTTTTTTTTTTTAACTACGAGTAGCAAAATAAATTTTCATTTTGAAAAATAGAATTGTATTCTAATCAATATTTGAAGTATACTGTATTTATAAAAATTAAATAAAAAAAAAATATCTGCTATTTATTGGATCAATATTTTTCAACATATCTCGTAATATTTAGTAATAATTTAACATATCTAGTAATATTTTGAATACTCATGTCTAGTAATATTTTAAAATGTTACAAATACATTTATGATTTATCGTTTAATGGATAGTTTTTTTTTTAAAATATGCTAAATATTGATTGAAAAATGTTGAAAAATTATTCATCGAATAAATAATTTGTGCTACCCCTATTTTTTTCAGCATACAATCTTATTCTTCTCTTTTTTTTCAATTTAAATATAAAAAATATAATACATACTCTAATAATAATAATAATAAAAATAGTTAAATCATTTTATTATTTTTTTTTTTTTTTTTTTAATACTAATTGAAGAGCAAAGAAAAAAAAGAACTTATGAACTAAATAAAAAAAAAAAAATAAAAAAAAAATAAAAGTAAAAATAAAAAAAACAACAGACAGACTCAACCACTCACGAGACATATTTATATGTATATACTAATTGTTTATTACCGTGAATTTTTTTATTACGGCAACGCGATTTAAATATGTATCAAATCAAGACTCCATTTTACCTGAGTTCAGAATGGAGCCTTGCGTGGGCCGAAATAGAAGTTGTAGAAGTAGTAGAGAGAGACGTAGTGTTAAACAGAGGAACACAGAGATAAGTATCAAAAAATCAATTAGTTTCATTAGTTTTTTTTTTTTTTTTTATTAAAATTATTTAAAACTCTTTAAAACTAATTGTAAATAATTTTAATTATTCTTTTCCTTTTTTTTTTGCTATTAAATTTAAATTAATCAATTTTTGATTCTAAACATCTCTTGGTCGATTGTGTAATAAAAAAAAATATATAAGTGGTAGAGTTTCTTTTTTTTTTTTTTTTAAGTGTTGCTGGCTAAAAACACTAGGCAGATCTGATAAAAGTGGATGTTTTTTTTTTTTTTATTACCATGTTCAACTTCTAATTTTTTTTTTTTTTTTTAATTAAATACATTAATTATTAACATTTTTGTTCATATTATATTGTGTTGTCTGGAAAGTTCGTGCCGATTTTCGATAGATGGCATTAAAGCTCTTTTGCTTAAAAAAAACCTGAAAAGTTCTCGAAGCATTTTAAATTAAAATTTAAAAAATTTAAAGTTATTTATTATTATATTTATATAATTATTATTATATACATATATATATAGTTATATTTATTATGTAATAAATATATATAACAAAACAAAAAGGACTTAAATGGGTTGCATTTAAATCTTCCGTCAAAATCGGCACGAACTTTCTGGACAACCCAATACAACTCATTGACAATTTACAAATACAATTTTTTTTAAGTTGAACATAGGATAATAATATGGTGATTAACAATATGATCAAAGCTTTTTTTTTGTAATTATAAGAATACAGAATTCCATTGTAGTAATTGTTTACTAATTAGGAACTCAGTATTACATATAATATTTTGTTTATTTTTTTTTTTTATTGAAATAACAGGGTTTGTGAGATAAGATTGATCAATATGTGTTTAATTTAGGTGTCAGAGCGATAACCTTTCATAATATTCATATGATTTAATAATTATAATTCAATTTTTTAGCTTATATTATGTTTTATAGGTTATAACATTTATTATTAAATTTAATCATGTATTTTTTTTTTATTTCGTTTGTTTGTTAGAATCAATTATGAAAGGTAATGGTGCTATAATGGTGAAATGACATGAATAATAAATTAAATAATACAGATGGATGATAATAAAGGTCTCTAATGGTTTTTTTTTTTTTTATCTTTCTTTTCTACTACTCAAAAATAAATTAATATCTAATTACGAATGAAAAAAAAAAAATAAAAATAAAAATAAAGGAAAACTTGACGATAAAATGGAGCCTGACAATGAGACAATTAAAAACTAGGGAATTTTATTGAAATATATTGGATTAATCATTGCAAGGTGTTATAGTATATATATATATATGTATATAAATATTGAAAAAACACTGCATAAGCCACATTTCAGAAAATAAATTTTTTCATTTTTTTTTCTTGTTTTTGTTTTTCTATTTGTTCATATCGAATATAAAATTTCAATGAAGCAAAATCAATACGATGATAGAAACTAAGAAATAGATAGAAATAGAAGTGAATAAAAATTGAAATAAAAACAAAAAATTGATACTCTAATACTAATTTAAAAAAACAAAAAAATATATTCCTATGACACAGTGCCATTATGTTTAAATAAGCGTATAATAATTGAGAGAGAGAAAGAGAGAGATAGAGAGAGAGATAGAGAGAGTTTTTGAATTGTGGTCAAAGCAAACTAATTGTATACTTGCATTCATTGAATAATCACAATTTGCGTAGAAAAGAATTAAGACAATATATTTAGAAGAAAAAAAAAAAAAAAAATAAATAAATTTTAATCAAAATTATCGTCAATCCTTTGATCTATGAAAATAGCAATCCATTAAATTCACACGTTCCTTGCTTAACTGCATTTGTGAATTAGTTTCATTTCTTTTATAATATGTATTGTTATTGAATGTGTATTTTTTTTTTTTTTTTTTTTATTTATTAAAGATTTTTATTTCTATTATGTGATCATATGTATAAACAAATTTCCATTTTGTATTTTAAAATTAAAATTGAAGTTATAATTGCATTAACAAAAATAAATGCAAACATTTATGAGTAATGTATTAACACTAGATATACCACCATTTTCGGTATACCTATTTCTACCACACTAGTCAAAATGACTGGTGTATAAAAGAAATCCTTTTTGAGGCTTCCAGTTTTTATTTATTCTTAAAAAATAACAAAAAATGTTTAACAATAATAATTTTAACAGATAAATGAATCAATAGATATTTTTTAAATAACAAAACGTTTAATTATTTACAGAACTCAAATGTTACATGAGGTAGACATTTTGAATTAAAATGGCTGGTCTGGTATATCTAGTGTTAAGTAAAATTTCTCGTAGAAAAGATTTAAAAAGTACTTTTTTAAACATTATTTTTAAATTATAGGTTCAATACAACAAAATAATTCATTTTATATTTTAATAAATAAAATATATATTATTTAATATAATAATGAAGTTTTTTTTCTTCAGAATATATTGAAAATAATACAGATAGCAGGGAACGTGTTAATAATATAAAAGTGGAGGCAGTGTAAATATAATGATGAATCATTATAGTGATTATAATCGTAAAGGGGTTTAGAAAAAATATATAAATATATTGAAAAAAGATTTTTTTTTTTTTAAGAAAGACGATGAAACGAATTACTACACATGAATGATCAATGATTAATGCGATGTATGAATAAATGAATGAATGAATGAATGAATGAATGAATGAATAAACGTGTCAGAGTGAAATTCGAATTTAATTATTATTTCTTTCTTTCATTTTTATATAATTTAATCTAACATTACCAATATTATTCTATGATTCTGATTCAATTGTATTAAAAAATTTAATATGATTGTTATCAATGAAATCATAGAATACTTTATTTGTTCGATATCTCTTAAAAAATGAACTATTATACTTAATGTGCATAAGATAAAAATAAAATAAAAAAAATTTAAAAAAAAAATAGAAGACAAGAAAATAAAAATAATTACTCTTACCAATTCCAAAAGCTTTAGGTGGAGCTGAAACAAAGTTTTCTTCGTTCCTTGCATGACCAGTTGATGCTCGTCGTGAATGTGGCAGCCCATTTAATTCAGTGTTGAGATCCGTAACACTTTCAGAACGTGTGACATTTAATGAATCCATCGAAGTGTCAAACCTCATGATCTGATACAAAACAAATCATTATGATAAAAGATTAAAAACATTGTAATAATGAAAAACAAAGGGTGTACAAGGAACGCTGACATATTTTTTAATATCATGAGAATGGATTAATTGATTTTAGTCGAGATTGGCATGTATTTGTGATAAAAGAAAACAAAAAAAAAACAAAACAAAAAAAATGCGCTAAAAGAAAGAAATGAAATGAAATTAATATAAAAAGCATACAGTGCGTCCAAGACGGCGAAGTGGCAGTAGTACCTGCGAGAAGTTTGGAACACTTGCTGTCTTGCGCATAAGCGGTTGGCCTTGAGCTTGCAACAGTTCTTTAACAGCAACACTTTGCCTTAATCGATCCAATGTTAGGATACTTTCGACAGCTGATACACCTCTGGTATATTTTTCTAGAAAATAAACCCACAACGTAACCGCATTAGATATCATAACATTCATAATCTTAAGAAAGATATAAATTTAACTTGACAGACTTACCGATGTAGGTTTCACCATCGCATAGACTGTTGTCTTCACCGCTTGCTGCAATCTGTGCTAAACTTTCACGATCTTCCAGTTCCTCGCTAGCTTTTGGTATATTTGATACGACTTCATATGTAACACCTGTCTGAGCTAGACAATCGGTGCGTACGATTTTTCGAAATATTCTATCAGTTATACTTTGTCTTTTATAAATATTTAACGCCAATCTTTTACGTAATACGAGATCCATCGGTGCAGGGTGTGACAGGCGTACAGTTGTTTTTAAAATTAAAAAGACTCTTTCGTTAGCTGCAACATTATTGATTACATTTTTAAGGTTATGCTAGATTTCTTGAGAAAATATTGAAACGGTATACATTCGACCTTCTGATGTATTATGTTTTCAATTGAATTTTCTTTATGATTTGTAAAGAAAAAAATATACGTGGTGTATAAAAGAAAATACCAGGTTATTTTGTAATCGAATTATAAGAGGGTCGAGTGTATAAATTAATTTTAAAAAATGTACAATACCATCGGTAACTCTGTTAAGATGCACGCTATCGTGTATACTAGAATCCCATGCTGCTATAGCACAAACGTCTTTTTCCAAATGACGAATGAATGGTAGATTATAAAATTTGTTACCATGTTCCTTAGGTAAAATTGAATTTAATCCCGTTACGGATACTTCTTCTCCTGATTGATGCGTCGAGAGATCATCGGCTGTTTTTTTATTTCAAACAATTTCATTAATCACATTAGTAATATAACTAGTTCTATCATTAGATTCAAATTTAATCTATTTGTGTAATCTAGTGTTAAAAATAAATTCAATTTTATTTATTTATTTATACCATTGAGATCAAGAAATAGGACTGGAATGTGTGGTTCCATGCCAGGAGGTGGATTCCAATCAGCTGGAGCACCAGGTATACCTGATCCTGCTGCAGGTACTAAAACTGCATTTCTTTCTTCAGTTAAACTAACCCACTGATCAACGAGACTCTGTTCACGTTCTACGTCTTGTTCAGTTTTGTCTGCATTCAAAATTATTTTTATTATGATGTTGCAACAAAGATGGGCTTATTTTTTTTCAATTATATTAAACAAAGTATTAACAGTTACCTTGTTTATTTATAAGCTTTTGTATCTGTTGATCTAAATATTGTCTTCGCCTCATCAAAGCATCGCTCCACTTTTCTCTCAATATACTTAAATCCTCATCTTGATAACTGTCCAAAGGAATTTGAAGACGATTCCTTACGGACACGCTACCAACAGCTATATTCAATATCGATTGACAAATAATCGGCAAAGTTCCTGAATTTTGTACTGGTTTAACTCTGACTTGTATACGCCGTTGTTGTCCTTGTCTCAATTGATAAATACCACCTATACACGTATAAATTAAATGATTATTTGATATAACCAATAAAGTACTAAGTTTAATAATTGTTTAGTAAATGATAAATGAAAATTACCCGTCCACGTGTCCTGTTTCGTGACAACTTCGACGGGAGAATATTCTCCTTGTTCATTTAATTCTTGAATTTCCACCCACAATTCGATTTTCCTCGTTAATTCTGACCAACGATCAGCTAAAGATCTGGCTTTTGCTAATTGTTGTTGTTCCACTTCCCATCCGGGTTTGCTACGAGAAAATCCAGCACTTCTGTGACCCCAAACTTCTATACTCAAAGCACCCTCTGTTGTTGAAAGAAAAGATAATGTTATAATTATTTTTGTTCAATATTATACAATAAAAAAATGTGAATATTATTCTTACCAGCACAGTGTTCAATAAATTCTTCCGTTATTGGTACTTTAAAATCTTCGGTATGATCGAACCTGAATGCAAGAGAATCCCTTTGACCTGTGGCACAGTTTGCAGCAGGTAATTCAGCATTGACTACAGGTGGTACCACAATTAATTCTGGATTACCCCAAAACATGTATTGACAAAAGACAAAATGACTCAAGGATAGTGGTAAACCGGTAGCTTGCTTTATCGTTACACGACAGGTTATGTGACTCGAACCAGAATAATCATCTGGTTCGGAGGACGTTGAATCACCGGAAGATTCGGATGCTGCTTCACAAATACGATCCTGAGGAAATTGTCCGGCAATACGACTTATCTCAACTTGAAGTCGTCCAGCAACTTCACCTTGTTGACTTATGATAGGCGTATGATAATCTAACCGAACGTCGTGAAACAGTACCTCTAAAAATATATTAGCTACGCCAATCAAATTGTGCTTTTCTTGTGACTCGTAAAATGGATCTTGGGTTTTCCCCAATACCTCGTCCTGTGTTTCATTTCAAAAATAATAATAAATATATTAAAAATCTTGTATCTCAATAACCCCAATTTCTTTTTATTTTGATGCAAATGAAGTAAAGATTGAATTACCTTAACGACAGGTAATCTTTGACAATTATTAGGATCTTTCCTTTCCTCGTACATTTCTCGCATGTCAACCAACTTATTTTCCAATTTTTCCATTGACCAAACTTGACTACCCATGTTAGTTCTTTTGACCAATATCGCTGGTTCACTGACGAATGCACCACGCTGGAAGAATACACTCTACGTGTAGTAACGTCAGAGTGTAACGAAAAGAAAAAACCGAAAAAAACAAACAAACGAATAAACAAAAAAAACTAATCTACGAAAAAAATATAATAAAAAAAAAAAAAATCCAAACAAACAAACAAACAAACAAACAAACAAACAAGAAAACTACAAAACAAATTTGACTGCACTTGTAATTAATTATAAATCGATCAATTAATAATTATCATCACCTTTCTATTTGGACTTAAATTATTCGGCGGAATTTGCAAAGTAACACTAAACTTCGTTTGTTTTCCCATTTCTTCGGCAAGAACATTAGCTTCCTGAACCAAAGTATTGGCTTTTAATATGTCGGTTTTTAATTGACCCAAACTTCTTTTAAACATTTCATCCCTTTCTTGAGCCCACTTTTCGACCCGCATTTGAGTGGTCGGTGTACATGCTGGAAGTTTACCAGTTTGACTTCCTCTCAAAGGATCGTATGGTACGTAAGGTGAATAAGGTGTTGACGGTGAGAGTATGTTACGTAATTGTTGAAATTGTCTTTCGTATTCCAACCTTTGTTTCTCGAGTGCAACCTTTAAAAAGTATTTCCCAAGAATAAAGAAACAGAGATAAATTAATAAAACAGTCAAAGATCAATGAAATAAATTCAATACAAACTTGTTTATCCTCCTCGTGTTGTTTTTCCAATCGTGCTATGGCTCTTTGAATAGGATCGTTCGACAATTCGTTTTGCATAAGTTCTTCCCTCGCAAAAGTGTAATCGATATTTTGAGCAGGTGTTTGTGGTTCGCTGTTAATCGCTGAAAAAATAATAAGACAAAATTTTATGTTAAATAAATGAAAGAAAAAGAAATTAAGATTAACATTAATTTGAATCTATAATAACCTGTAGCACTTCTCGGACAATTGACCCTGAAGAAATGATGATTTCCCCAAACGATTCTATCACCGTGCAACAATGGTGTCTTGTCAACCACCTGATTACCATTAACGAAACATCTAGCACCATTTAATGGTGTCATATAAAGACCAGACTCTTCTATTGTAATTACACAATGTTCAGGTAAAATACCCAAACCATGTAATTGAATGTCCTGTTCGGTTTTAGCTGAACGTCCACCAACGAGAGTCCTTTCTTTAAGATAATAAACCAAGAGCTCATTTAAGCTAGGATCATCGTTTAAATTAACTAAATAATATTTATTCTTTTCCACTTGAATTCCGGATGCTTGCACACTGATACCCATTTTTTCTAACGCTTGTTGTCTCTCGTGTTGAAGCCTTTCCGTTTTAACGAGCTTCTCTTCCCACGTTTGCGACATTTCTTTCATCAAGCGTTCAGATTCTGATAATTTTTCCGTTATATCTGTGCGTTGTTGACCCACGATAGAACCTTGGCCCTAAATATTGATTTTAATCATCAATCAATCTGCTCATCACATATATATATATATATATATATATATATATCTAAAATTCTTTATTACAACAATCTTACCGTAGCGTGAAGCAACATTTCTTTCAACGCTTCAACTTCTTGTCTCAATTCTCGTATGATCCTCGCGTTAGGATCTTCGTTGACTACTGCATGATTGACTATTCTCTTTGCCCTATCAGCATATCGCAGAGTTGACAACGTTTCCTCATAATTATCTGCCGCAGGTGATATCGTAGCAACCATAACGGTTTTACTGTTACCACCGAGATTATCCTGAAAACAAATGTCCATGTATAAAGCTCGTAAACGTTTATGGTGTTTGGGGGGGAGGGGAGTTTAAGTATTTCCTACTACTCGTCGTTCCCTTAAACTTCAATTCCCTTTGGTATTTTCTCTATTTCTCGTCCCTTTACTACACCGAATGCTGTACAGTTTATAATAAATATGTGGTGTCTGTGATGTGTTTATTCGTATCTCTTTCTCTCTTAGGTATACTTATTTTACTATTATATGATCTAACACAAAAATATGTTCTATTCCTTGTTCACAAATTGTAGTTTTTGTAATAATTTACAAATAAATCAAATTGAAAGATCTAATTGACAAACTTATTACTACTACACTTTGGGGTTAAAATACCCCCAGAGGGTCAAATTATACAAACTAGACCCCACTTATATCTCATAAATAATAATTATTTAATTGCAATCGTTGATAAAACAATTATTCAAGTTATGTAATACCTATAATTACTCTCAAAGTTGAAATCAATTAATTATATATAAAAAACAAAGAAAGATTTACCTTCAAAAGCCAAGTCAGAACAGAATCTCTGTAAGGCACGAATTTGTCTCTATTTTTGTTGCCTCCAGAATTCTGATCTGCTAACTTAGAAATGACTAGACCCAATGTCGTGAGAGATCTATAAACAAGAAGAAAACGAAACAATATTATATAAGAGAACAATTATAATTAGAATACAATCATATAAAAGAGTCTAAACAAATAATTGGGCTGACAGAAAATTAAATTAGTAACAAATATAAAAAATAAAATGAACGATAAATGTTCAATCATAAGATGATTTAATAATAGTAATAATTACTTACTTGTTAATATTGCTTCCCTCTTTAAGCCTATCACCAACTGCTCCAGTTTTCACAGCCCTTTCGCTACCAGCCAAATCTACCAAGCTCATTCGCGATACTTTTTCACCACTTACACCACTTTTCAAATCGGTCAATGTTTGTGTAAGAATAACCGAGAACACTGCATGCGAACGAGAACTTTCCGAGTTCATGTTAGTCGCTGCTACTGTTCTAGATTTGTTGCCTTCCGCCATTAAATTATCGATGTCCTGTATAAACGATTATTTTATCCACATCTTCTTTTTTTTTTCCAAATATAACAAATTAACCACTTGCGGTGGCGAAGAATTCTCCATCGTGCGTGCCACGTCGTTTTTGTTTCTGTGCCATTGAATAGCGACGTTGGCGATTCTGCGACAAAAGCATCACACAACGTGTGTGGCACGTTTTTCCACCGCAAGTGGTTAAGGAAAACAACAAGAAACAATTCATTATTTGTAAAACAAATTGTTTGTCCTAAATTCCTATTAAATTGGATTTGAGTTTGGGAATGAAATTTATACCTGAAAAGATGTTACAGCAAGTTGACTAAGTCCATCCACGTAAGGACCAAGTACATTGTGTTCCCTGACTTTGAGCGAGTGTTTATTCGGCTTTGGATCGAGAAGATCGTGAACCTTCTCGTTATAAATCTCCATGTATGATACCTCAACTTTGAAAGTTAATTGTGAACTTTGTTGTTTCGCTATCATGTCGAAAAGATTGTCACACAGTCGTGGAATTATTCCTTTTTGGTCACCGCTACCCATCATCGTATAAGATTTCCCGGATCCTAATTTAAATACATCATTATTTTATATAATACAAATATAAATCAATTTATTATTATTGAGTTAGCAAGTAAATGATTGCGGATTTTGTCGATAGATGGCTTTTTAAAACCAGCAATGACTTAGTTGCCATTTTAGATACTGTTATGAGAAATTGGATTGAAATACGTGTGTATCTTTGTATTTTTTTTTAATAAAAGGATTCAATTATTACTTACCGGTTTGTCCATAAGCGAAAATACAAGCATTGTAGCCTTGAAACGCATTGTCCAAAATATCACGTCCAAGGGCGTCGAAAACGATTTCTTGACTTGCGAACTTTTCCGATCCGGGTTCCAAGGAATAAAAGCAGTGATCGAATGCGAATGTTTTCGGCTTGTTCCTGTAATAATTGAATAATAAAAATCTTCATTAGTATACACAAATATATTTATTACAATTTTAGAGTATATCAAGATTCTTAATTCAAAAAAATGTATGCAAGTTTAGTTTGCATTGCCAAAAACAAACCCAACATTGCCGAGAACAATAACACGATATGTTTCGTGATCAAATGTGATTTTTAATATTCCTTTGGAAGTAAAAAGTTTTTCTTATAGAACAATATAAAAGAAAAATTGATAATCGGAAGCTAACGACCCAACTCGAATCTCACAATCATTCTTTTATTTGGAAAAAGATGGGTGGATGGTAGTAGTACACCAATAGTAGTTTTATGAAAGACATTACGAATAAATCGATTCTCTATTTCGATTGTTGGACTTCCTTTTTCCCCCTTACAGGACTAAAGTTTTTCTATATAACTTAAACTTCCAAGTATATATATATATATAGCTAAATCCATTTCTTATTGTTCAATCCTCTACGGGTTAGCTACCATTTTGAATTTAATATTATGCTTTTGTTCTTTCATGAATTGCTCAAGTAACGATCGATTCAAGTGTTCATAATTTATACATATACTTCAATTGAAATGTGTTTGTGATTTTTATCTCTACCAAATGAAGATATTTCTGTCCACAATTATGAAAATGGTCTAATTATAAGTCACATTTCACTTCATGTTTCGAGACATTTTATTATTATTAATTGACATTAGGAACTCGAAAGTTCATTGCCCCAAATACCANTGTGTCCACAATTATGAAAGTGGTCTAATTGTAAGTCATATTTCACTTCATGTTTCGAGACATTTTATTATTATTAATTGACATTAGGAACTCGAAAGTTCATTGCCCCAAATACCAAATCCCGCCAGTGTTCTCAGTCCCTGAGCTTAACCCCGTCCATTCGCGGTCTTCGTAGCCCATTTTCTTTAAGATCCCGAAACAATATTGTCCTCCCATCTACGTCTCGGTCTACCCAGTGGTCTTTTCCCGTTCGGTATATCGATCAGTATTTTATACACCGTTCGATACACCCCCATGCACGCCACGTGACCTGCCCATCTTAATCGGCGTGATTTTACGACGTTAATGATGTCCGGTTTTGTTGTACAGTCGGTGTACTTTTACGTTATGGGGGGTTTTCTCCATTCACTCGTTTCCTCATCGCGGTTTTGCACCGAACATTTTATGAAACAATTTTATTTTCGAAAAGCCTCAATTTTTTTTTGGGCCCGTAACGTAAGTGACAACACGTTTCGATACCATAAAGGACTACCGGTAGAATGATTGTCCTGTATATCCTGATTTTGAAGAGCCTAGACAGTAACCATGAGCTGAGTAAGGATGGTAGGATGATTGTTTTGTATATCCTGATTTTGAAGCGCCTAGACAGCAACCTGAGTAATTTATTGACATTGGCTAAATTGATTCTTTTCTTAAGTTTTTCGTTTATTTAATTTGTTTGGTTTATGATCGATCCTAAATATACCTAAAGTTGCTAACCCCTTCAAAAATTGTATCCTTCAGTGTTATGTACATTCTGAATTCTATATAATATTGAAATAATAAACACTATCTGACAATTCATTTTTGACAGTATCATGTAAATTACACTGAATGAATTTAGTTGAAAATAATGTGATGTGAAGTAACTGATAAACTCATTCTTTTCTTAGTTAGTTAATTTTGACTTAGGTTAGATCACTTTCATAATTATTGGTACATTTATACATCATCATTTTTATTGGCAAGTATATGTATGTATGTATGTATGTATTATTTATGTATAAAAAGTTAAGTATGATACTCGAGAAATTTTGTACATTGTATAAACGAAACGATTGAGTGTAGTTATATAATTTCATGGGTTCTTCAGAAATAAGATCGACCATATTATACTTTTTCGTTTTCTTAACTATCTTTTCAAGATGCCCATTAAAAAGTGATTGAGATTTTTCAAAAGATTTTTCTCGATTTTAAAGAACCGTAACTTTTTAGGAAGTTTCTATGGTTTTATTATACGGTGATAATGTATTTTCATTTTATCGAAATTCTTATGATACACGTATCATTGTTTATCGATTTAGTTTCATTCGTTCTAAATAAACGAGAAAAAAAATACTAAAAATAAAAAACTAAAAATTATTAATAAGGTTTTCATTAACCCTTTCGGTCCGGACGCATTCTGCGTCGCGCCGTCCCCGCTGACCGGGCAGCCGCGGCAAACGAGCGTCAAATGTTGGGTGACTATAGTCACCGCTCGTACAGAGCGAGCGTTGGGCGTTGGGTGACTATAGTCACCGCTCGGGCCGAAAGGGTTAATAAATAATTTTTACTTAGTCAATTGTGTCGTTTTATTATTTATTAATCCCCCTTTGGGTTAACATTTATTTGAAAATTAAATTCAATGTATTAAACATTGTAATTGTATTTTTAATTTATATAATAATTAATTAACAATGTGTATTAAAAATAAATTTTAAAATTAATATTTCAATGTATTTTTTAATTATTTATTATATTGTATGTATATATGTAATTTTTAATACATTGAAATATTATAATTAATATAATATTATAGAATTATTAATAAATTATATAACTAATTAATATATTATAATTATATATTAAATATTATAATAATTATAATTATAATAATATAAAAATTATACACACACACACTTATTATTTTGAAATAAACCAGAATGAACTGACCATTAGTTAAATTTCATTTCAGTTTCAATGACATATCAAAACGTCATGTGAGTCTTTGTCCAAACAAATTGGCATGACGTATTGATACGTCAAATGTAGCCAAAGAGTTATTAATAATTTTTAATAATATTATAATAATATAATAAATAAAATAAATTTGAATAATAAATTTGTACATAACCAATTTGGTCGTTTTATTATTTATCAAAAGAATTTTAATAAAAAGAAAAGAAAACAAAATGGAGAAAATAAAAAAGAAGATTAGAAGAATAATTTCAAATAAAAAAAAAAAATGAACGAATTTAATGAACCTTTGGGGGGGGGGGTAGAAAGTAGAAAATACTCCGAAGATTTTCTTCGTTTTTATCAAATGAAATCTTCGAGTATGGTTTAAAGTTAAAAGAAAAGAAACGAAAAGATTGGAAGAACGAATTTCTCGTATCTTTCGAGTGGAAAAAAAGATTGGAAAGATAAAAAGAAAAGAAAAAAAATTAGAAGAGTTCTTTACTTTCAAGTGGGAGGACAATTTTCACACAAATCTTTAAAAATCAAAATCTAAAAAAAAGAATCACGATAACAAGCGTGTCTGATAGTTGGGGCTGAAGGGGGATGGTTTGGGGTGAGGGTGGTTTTTTAGGAAGAAGATCGATCATTCAAAAATCGATAAGATCTTCTATTTTCTTTTATAACGTGATTCCTTCCTCACCCATTTTGTTTTTATTCAAAGATAGCAGACAAAAATCAAAATAAATATCATAGATCATAATAAATTTAAAAAAACAAATATGTCTTCTAAAAATTGCATGAGAAATGAAATTTTCTCATATTAGATCTTTTATATTTATTAATTAAACTGATTAACAAAACCAAGAAATTATTTATGTCATCAATTGAGGTTATGTCCGGAAAAGTTCGTGCTGATTTTGACGAAAGATTGAAATACAACGCATTTAAGTTTGTTTTCTTTTTTTGTTTGGTATTATATTTAATTATATATAAATGAAATTTTGTTTCTGTAACAATTTTCTCTATCTTTTAGGGTAACTTCAAAAATTTCGTCCTAATAAAACATCTCAGGTTTATTTTTAAAACAAGATACTATAATGCCACCTATCGAAAATTGACGCGAACTTTTCCAGGACAACTCAATACAAGTTAGACGTTGTAAAAAAAAAAAATATAATAATTTTTGCATTATTATTATTCAAAAAATAATATT
>NW_015148992.1:945763-957671 GCF_001465965.1 Polistes dominula | reverse complement strand
TATTAAAATTAATAAAAACAAAATTTATTGATAAATTTAATAAAAATATATTTTTATTTAAATGTTATATATTTTTTGTTTAATGTGTTAAAATTAATAAGAACAAAATTTATTGATAAATATAATAAAAATGATTTGGACAAAATACACTTAGATATAAATATGAATTAGAATATTATTATATTTGAACTATTGTATGGTGTTTGTGTGTGTGTTAATTTATGGAGTGTAACAAATTGATAATAATTATCGTATTAGATGTTTAATAAGCATACTAACGTTTTGTTTTTCTAGAATATTAAAATAATGTTAGACAAAATGATCGAAGAATTCATGATGATAATAACAAATCTCTCATTTTCCTGTTTCTTAAATTACTATACTCCCATATAAATTTGTATACATGCACATATATGTTTGTATTTATTTATGGATACATATGTCTGTGTGTGTGTGTGTGTGTTAAAATAAACGAGTAAAAGAAGAGTAATTAAGATACAGTTTACGCATCATGGTGCGTTCACATTAAACCATGGAAAAAAAAAAAACTAATTAACTGAATGAATAATTTGACTTGACAAAGAATAATGGGGTGTTAATTTTTTTTCTTCTTAATGTACATTAAGTACATATTTTTTTATATTAATTTTGTTATATATATATATATACATTTAAAAAAAAAAATATTTTAATGAAATTAATTGTACAGATCGAATACTTGAATGAAAACGTGGATGAATAAAAAACATTCGATGAGATAAATATTATTTTTTTTTGTTTCAAGTGGGGAGTGAATACTTTTAGACTTTTAAATAATTGTTTTCTTTTTTTATTATTTTTTATTATTTTCTTTTGTTTTTTTGTTTTATTGAAATAGAATACGCTTTTTCATTTCTTCGTACTCTCTCGTGAAATTGTATTTGATAAAAAAATATCTAATCTGATTCCAATTATATTCATACGTTGAATAATAAATTTGATAATATTTTTCAAATGAAAAAGTATTCAAAAAAAAATTAAAAAAAAAAAAAAAAAAGAAATAGAAATATAAAATAATTTTTAAGATAATTTGGTTACACATTAAATGAGGTGTAAATCTTATTATAGAAAAATAACTATAAACACACGCACATATTTATAGATGTATGCATCTTAAAAAAAAAAAAAAGAAAACATTTAAATTACAAATTAATTAAATTTAAATATTAAATTTTGTTTCAATAAAATTTAAAATAAAAAAAAAAATGTAAAAAAATAACATATAAATATAAAATAATTTTGTTATGTATCAAATGACGTGTATATCTTTTTTTTTTATAGAAAAATAAGTATAAACCCATACATACACACACACACATATATATCTATACATATATAATGCATTTAAAAAAAAAAAAAATTAAAAGCATGAAAATTAAAAATTAATTAAATTAAAATATTAAATTCTGTTTTAATAAAATAAAAAAAAATAAAAATAAAAACAGAAATATAAAATAATTTGTCAAAGAAATTTTGTTGCACATTAAATGAGGTATATATCTTTTTCAAGAAAAATAAATATAAACGCACACATACCACACACATACTTACATATATATATTTATATATGTATGTATCTATGCATCTATTTACGTTATATGAGAATAGTAAGATTGGTGCGCTAATTAAACGAACAATTATGAGACTGTAATTAAAGCGTCAAGCATTGCTGCATTTCATTCTATTCTTGCATATGAAGCTTTGCACACTCACACGTGCATCCACCCGTGTCAAATAAACATTCGACGAGATTTATCTTCATTTCGAAAATTTTTTTCTTCTCTTCAAATCGTTCATTCATTCTTAAGATTTTTATTTAAACGTTGTTTCATTCAATTGAAATGTTATTACATATAAACAAATCAAATTATATATTCAATTGTTACATTTAAATTTTTGTCTTTAATTACTTTTTTTTTCTATAACACATTTTATCTCTTTTTTTTTTTTTAAGTGTCAGATTTTTTTTCTTCCCGTCTCTAATTCTATTTCTAATTTTATTTTTTTTTTCTACTTCTTTTTCTTCTTCTACTTCTTCTACTTCTTTTTTTATTTTTTTTTATTTTTTACAAAAGTGAATCTCGACCCAATTGCATTCTATTCTAAATTACAAAAATGAGTTCTTATTTTTTTTCTTTTTTTTTTATATGCATTTATTACTCGAGTCAGTTAAGAAGTTTAGTGTCACGTCAGTCATAAGTGACTGACACTAAACTTCACATTCAAGCCGTGTCAAGCACAGGTGCTTGACGCTCAGCTTTTCGTTTTACCGAAGATTTTGCACAAGGCCTGACGAAGATTTTTCTGTAAGAATTCGTGTGGCGTTCAAAGTGTTAATGTTTAATATCAAACTAGGGGTGCCTCACCACTCGTTGCTGTGGCTCACAATCAGTCCGATACACACGTCTTTAAGTCAACGAATTATCTTATACCGCCATCTGTTAGAATCTTATCGAACTAACAGAGATAATCATGACTCTTAGTTAATAAACAAATAATTCGATTATAAATTGAGATATAAACTATCTTATCTTTCAAGTTGGATGAAACTGCACACGGTGTGGAAAATTTTATTAAAATCAGTTCAATAGTTTAGTAGTCCATTGCGGACAAACAACGTGACACGTAATTTATATTTATTAAGAAGAAGAAGATAAGAAAATAAATCATAAATTATTTTTATCTTATTTCCAACAAAATATTTTCTATCGAAAAAGTTATTCTAACATAAATAACATTAATATGTATATGTGTGTGTGTGTGTGTATTTGTTTTAGGTATGATGTCAATCAAAATGCATTTTAGTTTGTATTTGTGTATGACACCAATCAAAATGCATTTTAATGCATCCATCAATTTATTCTGATTTTATTTTCGCAATTTTTATGACAAATTATTCAAGTAAAAAATTAAAATATATTACTTATGTTAGTAGTTGTAGATAAAAACAATTTCTATTCACATTCCTGTTTAAACGATCGATCGGTAATGGTTTTATATTATTTATAATTCATCCGTATATCGATCAAATTGCAAGGGCAAACAATAATTCGATCATAATCTCTCTCTAACCATTTTTCTATTATCTGCAAAATATCTACAATAGATAAAATACAAATATAATAAAATGCATATAAATGCATGCATGCATGCATGGATGGATGGATGGAATTTCAACGCATTTTTTGTATTCATTCTTAATTTATTTATTTTTTTTTTTGTATACGATTAAAATATTAACACTATGAAGTCCGGTGGCTCCACGTTGGTGCCATGCGAAAACTTTTGTGTAAGTGCCGGTGGCTTCACGTTGGTTCCATTCAGAAATTATTGCACAAGCACAATACATATATATATCATCTCATATGAGTTGAAGAATGAGATATAAACAATTACGATCAATTAAAAATAAAACGATTTATTTGAAGTGTTTCAAACAGTCCTATCGAAAGGAAACAATTAATTGTGGATTTGCATTTCGATGACCAATCCATTGGATTGAATGAGGGAAGATTAAAATGAATGAATGAATGAATGAATGAATGAATGAATGAATGAATGTTGGTGGTGGTCATATGGAAATAGTATGACTGATCCCAATCATCGTTTCAAAACGATTCATAATAATTATCCTACTTGTTATAACGATTATTATGATATTACTTATTAAAGAGGCTTAGAAGAGAAAATCTGATTGAAAATATCGAACGATAAAAGTGAATTTATTTGGATAACGAATTCATATCACCTTTTTTATTTTTTTTTAATATTTTTATTTAACCAGTTTAAAATTGCTCTGACGTCCTTGTTTGTGTCAGTAGAATCGAGTCATAACGTGTATACTCGTCAATCATAGAATAAGTTGCGCGCTGCTTAAGATATTGGATCCAAAGTGATGGGTTTATTTTATCAAATTGACAATTTTATTACTAATATTTATATATTTGATTAACATAAACATGTATTACATACATATTACACTAAAAAACATAATACAAATTAAATATTATACGTATAATATTTACGCCTGACGTCTGCGTCACGCATTACTCCCATGACTGACCCCATACCTGAAGGAACCCTACAATAAATCAACTTTCTGACTTGTAACTTTTCCCCTTTTAGGCTAACATCTAAAAAAAAAAACGTTATCATCGTACATAAATAAATTCGTTATGCGATCTGATAAGTATCAGTCCAGCCAGTGCCTACGAAGACTCGCATGAGTTCGTCTCAAATTATTTATACTTTTTATTTGATTATTTTATTCCTAAATGGCCTCAAAATATTCTAAATATCTTCAAATTTGAGAATATGCTTTTGTTTTTTCTAAAAAAAAAATTACGATTTAAATAGCCAATGGTCATTATTAGTTTATACGCATGACGAGTATACTCGTCGATAGACAAATTGTACCACTTTTTCATGACGAGTAGTATACACGTCAATAGACAAAATCGTTCCACTTTTTTTTTTTATTACGAGTATACTTGCCAATACACAAAATCGTGTCATTTTTCCCATGACGAGTATACTCGTCAATCACAGTTAACTGATTAAATATCACGTCTATTTTTTTATATTTATAGTAGTATGTTTGTTATTTGATTTTAAATATAAAATAAATATTATAAATTCTTAAATATATAAATTAATTATTATATTATATTATATACTTGTGTCAAGTATATTTGAAAAATATAATTTGGGTGAATAAAATATAGAAAATTCTTGTTTTTGATAATATTATATATTATATTATTGTTAAAAATATTTTATATAAACATAAAATGAAATATAAATGAAACAATTTTGGAAATGCATAAGTTCCAATCGTGCTGTTATGCGTGATACGCAAATCGTATGAATGGTAATATGTACCATTGGAGAGATCAGCATTCCAAGGAAGATTACGGGAACTGTTGCAAGCGTAACAGGTAACACAGATGGACATACAATAATAAACAACAAGTTCACGCACGAGTTTCTACGTTTATATGTTGAAATTGAGAGAAACACCTCCTACGCGTAACACGTATCATCGATTCGACGTGTTACCTTTTGTAATTTATCTTTTAAAATAATTCAATCGAAAAAGTAAATTAGGAAAGAGAGAGAGAGAGAGAGATCGTGTTTTATTCAATACAAACAATTCCTATTGTTTATGAGGAATAAACAATTTAAAAAAAAAAAAATAGAAAATAAAACATTTTAAAGATACAAGAATTATTTTGTCCCTTTTTTTATTTAAAGGTAAATGTAATTGAAAAAATCGTCCAAGAGATTTATATATAGTATACGTAACGTATTAATTCACGTAACATTGTTCAGCTTGTATCTATTAAAACGTCAGGTATCAAGTCATGGAAGAATACATAGTGATTGTGGGTAAAGGATATTAATCTTTACTTGGCACCACTCCAACACGTTTTCGAATATACGAAGAGAAACAAAGAGAGAAAGAAAGAGAGAGAAAGAGAGAGAGAGAGAGAGAGAGAGAGAAAGATAAATTGTAGTTGTAAATAATAGATCGAACGAACGGTTTAACGTTAAACTTATCACGATACTGCTTTCACGAAATCGGACAAATAACCTTGACTTTTGAACAAAAAAATAACAGAGAAATCAAAGTTTTCTTTTTTTTTTTTTTTTTTTTTTTTAAATAAATCATAAAGAAGATAATAAAAAATACAAATTATTATATAAAATATTTATTATAGTTATATATGTAAATTATTATAGTTACACACCCTTATTATATATATGTATATGAACTATCTACATAATTAATTTAAAATTCTATGAGTAATTTATTACACAATTTCATATAAAAATTAATAATACAAATAAAAATAAAATTAATAAAATAAAAATAATTTTATTGCTAATTATATATTATAACATTTAATATATAAAATTTAATTATATATTATATTAATTTTATTTAGAATATTTATAGGTAATATAATAAATATATAAAATTATATATTTTATATAATTATATAAAATAAATTTATTTAATTATATTATATTATATTATATATATATATATATATATATATATATATATACTTATGTTTTGTTTTTAATTCTTCAAAAGGGAATTTTCGATATCGTGTAAACGTCTCGCGAGGTTAAAATCGGCCTCGTTAAATTTTATTATACCTCAGTGCTTATTGTCTCTCTCTCTCTTTCTCTCTTTCTCTTTCTCTTTCTATCTACCTGAGAGTGGAGGGTGTAGGGTGGTGATTCTATCCCGATGGATTTTACAAGCGTATTTCACCGCATGATTCGTGTGTATAGTAAACGTCGATTTAATTTACTACAACGTTTTCCCGTTAATCGGACAGATATACATATATACATATATATATATCGCACACAAACACTTGGCACAAATTCAAAAGCATCGTCGAATAAGCTTCCTCCAAATATATATATATATAGTTTATCTACTATTAATGATTGTTATTATCGATAATATGATGTTTATAATTAATACAAACAACTTTACATGATAATTTACAATTTTACCGAAACATAACCTTACAATAAAAAAAAAAATCAACCAACTGAAAATGAAATAAAAAACCAAACGAAACTCAAAATTATGATAATAAATAATTATCGTGTGTTTGTTCAATAATTATAATTCAAAATAAACAAAATATACTGAATTTCAACTCGATTGATTTATATATGATAGTTTGAACGTGTGTATATGTGTGTGTACTTGAACAAACGTAAATGTAATTCCGATACTGATCAATCAGGTTCAATTGAAATAGGTAGGTTCATTTTGTGGCTTGGTGTTAAGTGTTACTGTAAACTATCTCCTATTGCAAATAAGGTTTGAATTCCACTTATGCATGCACTTAACGTGATAACTGAAACACCGAATTTTCGATTCGATGCGATGAAGAACACGTTTTGAGGTTATTGAAACCATTCTTGTTTCTATTTTATTGATATTATTGAAACAATTTGGCAAAATTAAGTGTATAACATAAGAAGAAATGAATTTCTTGATTTCTGTATAGAAATATTAAACAATTGCATTATAAATAATGAATAAATGAACAAAATGATATAACTAAGTTCAGCGCCATCTGTTCCGCCATAGATTTCGGTAAGTGTGTGAACTATTTGAACATAACCTAACCTTTATCTATACGATAACGTCATATTTTGGTTCACATGAACTAATTGTATAAAAATTAATTAATAAATGGAAAAAAAATGATTATACTTTTGAAAGCACATATTATTCATTGCAAAATTATAAATAATAATTATTATTAACAATCTTTTGCCATTATTATAAATAATTTGCCAAAATTGAATGTATAACATAAAAAGAAATGAATTTCTTGATTTCTGTATAGAAATATTAAACAATTGTATTATAAATAATAAATAAATGAATAAAAAAGATGCAGGTAAATCCAGCGCCATCTGTTCCGCCATAGATTCGGGTAAATGCGTGAACCATTTGAACCTAACGTAACCTAACCTTTATTTATACCACAAAGCCATATTTGGGTTCACATGGGGCACAGCTAGTTGTATAATAAATGATGTAAAATAAAAAATAAAAATATGATTGCAATTATAAGTAATAAATATTATCAATGATTATTACGAGAATATTTAAAAATGTACGTTTAATAATATTTTATGATATATGACGTGGTGTTCTATAAAAAGTATTAGAAGAAAAAGTGGGGTGAAAATGAAGAAAAGAAAAAGTAGAATAGAAAAAGAATAAGAAAGAAAATGGTATAGGTATAGAGTACGTTTTCAGGTAGAAAAGAAGGAGAAGGGGAATTCAATAATGTTCCTACTGTAAAGGATAGAAAAGGTCAGAGGTTGAAACCAGTTAAGGTTGCATATAGAGAAATATAATGGTGGGGGAATCAGAACGACAGTATGAAACTCACAATGGACTAGTCGACGACTGGATTTATAGAGTAGTTGCTCTGTCAAGGGAAACCCCTCTCATCCCCCATACCTATATATATATAGACTGTATAGGTGTATAGATATATGCATATGTTAGTTGCATGCAAGAGAATCGATGACACTATGACACAGATCTATGATTTCAAGATATATATCTACTAAACTATTATTTTTACGTGTATATGTGTGTGTGTAAAAAAAGATTCAATTTTGTTAGTAGGTGTCCTTAAAAATTCATTCATCGTTAAATATGACAAATCAATTTTAATACGTGAAATAAAATTTACAAATTTATGTAAAATTTTGTTCCAAATGGACATTTAGGAAATTTAAGATTTGCAAATTTCATTTGTAGAAAATGTTATTATTTCAATTGATCATTATTAAATCTAATTTTAAATCATATTTTATCTATTTATATAAAACTGTAGATTTCATTTGTTCCTAACCTCTAATCTCTAAAAGTATTTAATCAATTGTTTTGAAATTTCTAAACAATGTTGCATTCGAATACAGCTAGGTTTTTATTACATTATTACATTAATTAATTTATAAAATAATTAATTAAATTTCAAAAGAAAAAAATAACACGTAAGTATCAGTGCCATCTATTGGCCATAGATTTCGGTAAATGGCGGGAAACATTTGAACATATAACCTAACTTTTATCTATACAACGTCATATTTTGACTGAATGAAAATGAATATGAAAAAATGAAAATGAAACAACAAAAATGATTGTGCTTTTGAAAGTATACATTATCAATTGCAATTATAAATAATTATTATTTAAAAATATGTTTTAATACGATAAATTGTGGACACATAAAATCATACATTATAAATAAATATGTGAATACATATGTATTGGGATCTCTGGCCAGGACGTGGTGTAGCAATTCGACCTATCTACTCTAATTTTGAATTTAGCCACCAGATAGCGTATTCAAATGCTAGAGATCCCNGTATTCAAATGCTAGAGATCCCACGTGGCCTAGCAATTCGACCTATCTACTCTAATTTTGAATTTAGCCACCAGATAGCGTCTTCAAGTGCTAGAAATCCCACAAGCCGTAGCAAATTCGACCTATCTACTCTAATTTTGAATTTAACCACCAGATAGCGTATTCAAGTGCTAGAGATCCTAATTATGGAGGGTAGAGTAAAGAAAATCATTTCATATGGGAGAAAATTTGAAAAAGTGTCCAGCTGTATGCTATAAATAACAGTTCCAAAACCTTCCAGAATGGCGCTGGTGTAGACAAAGGGTATGGTATGAAGTTTGTCTTTCCTTGTTTATTTCTCAATCCTACTTTAATAATATTTGACGATTCCTTTAAAATTTACCCTGATGCTAATGTGGCGCCACCCTAATTTAATACATTTCGAAGGACACTTTTTAATTTATACAGATGATTCTCCTTACCTCTACCCTCCATAATTCAAATATAAAATATATCTTTGATATTTCATATTTTTCTTAAATATTTTTTCTATTTGTTTAAATTTATTTATTCACCATTTTTTTTTTTGACAAATATTATTAGTGTACTGAATTAAAAAAGAAGTGAGAAAATGTTTGTGTTTAATTTTATTAATTATTTGACATATTTTGACAATAGAAAATAAATGTATAATTAAATAGAATTTTATAGTAGAAATATTATTTGTAAATTAAATAAGGAAAAATGATTGATAAAAGATTATATATCGATGTAATCATCAATGAAGAATCATAGTTAAGAATGAATAGGATGTTGAGAATCGATGGTTGAAAAGGGAGTTCGACGTTTTCTTTGGCAAGTTAGAAACTAATTGAATTGGACGTTGTCCAGGATTATGGTCGAACGTCACGAACGAATGAACAAATGAACGAAGAGAACATTGAACATTGAATAGTAGTATCTTCTAGGATTATCTAACTTAAGATCTATCATGTCAGGGTGTTAGAAAATAAATTTGAAATGTCTTTAAACTCCATAAATAAAAAAAAAACTAAAAAAAATATAAAAATAAAAATAAAGTATAAGAATTAAATTATATTTATAATCAAAATAAAATATTGAACTAATTTATAAATGATTTTATTAAAATTTATATAAAATAAAAATGAAACTAATTGAAATGGAAATTAAACCTTACTTTCAAACTTTAATCAAAATTAAATAACGTAAATCAAACGAATCAAACAAATTGAAAATAAAAGAATAAAAAAAAAAAAAAAAAATAAAATAAAAAAGGATAAAAGTATTTGGACAAATGTTAAAATAAAGATTGGAAATGTTTCCTTATTTGTCTCCATTTTCTAGAAACGAAATGTCGGAATACGATTTCTTCCGTCAAAATGACAATGCCACGATTTCCTGTTAGACTTTGATGGATGTAAAAGCAAAGTAATGCAAGCCAGTCACCCCCCACCTCCACTACCACCCATCACCAACCCATGACATGGACTGTTGCTACTTCCTTTTCGTATGATAAGAAAAAGAAGGTACTTTTCAAATGGTTCCACTTTCTTTTAACTAAAAGTTCATCGAACTTTTTTCCACATTTTTATATCTTTATTTTTATTTTATTTTTCTTTTTTTTTTTTTTACCATTCAAAACCATTTTTTCGATCCACTATCCTCCTCCTTTCATTTACCTTCCTTGATTCACTTTTTCACTTGCCGGAAGTTCGATAAAAAAAAAAAAAGAAATAAAAAAATGAAAAAGAAAAGAAGAAAGAAAGAAAGAACAAAATAATTGGAGAAATAATCTCATGGCTGTAAATTTGAAAATCAAAGAGAGAAATAATAGTCAAGAGTTTTTTAACAAACAAAAAAAAAGGGAATACAAAATAAAAAAATAAAAAAAGAGAGAGAAAACAAAAACAAAATGAGGATGATATCGTTTAAATCGAGAACGTCCGTTTTGTAATAGGACGATTAACGAGATGCAAACTGGTCTCGAGAAAAACATCCGTTTATATTTGAATGACGATTAACGTCGTGTTTATTCCATGGAAAATCACTTCCACCTTTTCCTCTTCCTCCCTGTATCGTTAATTATCGGGCAAACGTAGGAAAAATTATGTGTAAAGAGATGGTTTGATGGATCAAATCAAAATCAAATAAGAAAGTCAATAAAATTGACGATGCAAATAAAATGAATTTACAAAATTCGATTTCAATTATGTACACGTACAATGTGTAAAAAAAAGAAAAAAAGAAAATAAAAGAAAAAAATTCAATTTAATATTATACAAAAAAAATTCTATAAATAAATAAATGAATGAGTATATTTTAATTAATGAATATATTACAATTATTTACAATTTAATATGTAATCGATAAATTTATATAATTAATTGAGAGAGTACAATAAAATAAAATTAAATTAAATTTACAATTGTTATTACATAAAAATTAATATTATATAAAATAGGAATTAATTTATACAATTCTTATAATAATAAATATTATAAAATTAAAATAAAATTAAAATAATATTAAAATAAAAAATATTATATAAAATATAAAATAGGAATTTATTTATAAAATTAACTAAATACAATAAAATTAAATTAAATTAAATTTATCATTAATATTAAATAAAAATTAATATTATATATATATAAATATGAAATTATTTATATAATTATTTAAATATAATAAAATAAAATAAAATAAAAATAAATTTATAATTATTATTACATAAAAATTAATATTAAATAAAATAAGAATTAATTTATATAATTCTTATAATAAAACATATTATAAAATTAAAATAAAATTAAAATAATAATAAAATAAAAAATATTATATAAAATATAAAATACGAATTAATTTATATAATTAATTAAATATACAAAAATATAAAATTAAATTAAATTTATAATTAATATTAAATAAAAATTAATATTATA
>NW_015148992.1:898401-910908 GCF_001465965.1 Polistes dominula | reverse complement strand
TATATATATATATATATATATATATATATATATATATATATTTTTATTATATATAAAAAAAATGTGTATCTGCAGATAGGTGTATAGAAAAAAATTTTAATCGTATGAAATTATTCGAATGGTATTTCCAGATGGCAAATTCTAAAACCTTTTTATCAAACAAACGTTCCTGGTATTTTTCAAATAATCAATGAAAAATTCTTGTGATGTCCTTCGTGGACCAATCGAAAAATACTATTCGTTTGATAGAATATACACAATTGAAATATAATATTGAAATAATAAAAAAGACAAATTATTCTAATATTTTATACGATTGATTGGAAACAAAAAAGGACTCGACCTTGTAAAAAAAAGAAAGAAAAAACCACGTAATGATATAAAAGGAAAGACAGTTTGTGACAAATGGCAGTTCGCCAAAGAAGAATGCAAATTAACTCGTTCAACCATACGAACCACCAACCAAGTAGTCATTGAAGTTCAATTAATCAGCACTCGTTAATTTCAATCCTAATGACATTTACTTTCATCGTACAGAACAATAATCACACAAACAAACAATGATCAATGGGACTTTTAAGATAAAATAAGAACGTTAATACGTAAAAAACAATGGATAATACTTCAAATATTCTTTAAAAAAGAAAAAAAAAAATAACAACAACTAAATAAACCACTTGTGGATCTCAGACAAGTGTTGGAAAGAATATAATTTAAAAAATACAAATAAAAATAAATAAAATGAGTAGAAAGAATATTTGCAATTTATAATAAATTGTTAACGATATAGTTCGTACGTTCGTTCGTCGTTCATGTTTCGTCTTATATCGTCGGTAGATTTTAATTTTAAATTACATAAAAGAAAGAATGAGATAAAAAGAAAGGGAGAGAATGAGAGAGAAAGTAGGATAATGAATGGAACGTGGTCAGGGTGGATGGCAAAGCAAAAGCTTAATTAAGAAACTTAATCAAAGGATCCATATTAACCAGAAAATTTTCGAGAATATATCAACCTATGGTAAAAATGATATTAAATAATATAATCCTTAATTAAAGAAAATAACTTTCATACCTTTAATATAATCCAATCATTTATTTATTTATTTATTTATTTATTTTTATTTCATTTAATATACATAATAATTTATTTATTTATTATTTTTATTTCATTTAATATACCCAATTATTTATTTATTATATTAATATCATAATTTATTCATTTTATCCTATTTTTTTTTTTTTTTTTTAAAGTGTAAGCAAAAAATATTAAAGACCAATTTTTTTCATATATTTTATTTTTATATAAAGTAATTATATATATATATATATATATTTCTCTATAACATTATTATGAATCATTTCATATATTTATATGTCAAATATTCAATCAAATATTTTTCTCTATAACATTATTATAAATCATTTCATATTTATGGGGAATATATATATAAATCTCTATTTTTATTAATCGTTACTTTATACAAACCAAAATACGTGTTTTTCATATTTATTCATTTTCACAATTTTAGTAATAATTTGAATGAATCATTTTTATTTATTTTTTTATTTTTTTATTTTTTGTACAATCGTATGATTTATTCAATCAAATGTAAAAGAGTTTGTCGTTGTCGTTGGCATATTACCATGACAACATCGAAACTATTCCTATGGTTTCACAAGAGGCCGCGTCAGATCGTACTCAATCCAACTGTGATCCATTACAAACGAATGGGATTCGATCTAGGAATACGTCGAAATAAAATCAGGTCATCGTTGCACATTTACCTCACATTAACGCGAATCACACACTTATTCTTCATAATAATAATTATTATTATCTAATTTATTATTATGTTCTGTTAAGTATTTTATCACTGTTATCATTCACCGTATTGTGTCTCTAATTCAAAATGACTATTCTTTGAACATAATCCCGTTCTTCCTTATTTCAAACTGTTTCTCAAGCAAGTCATCATCATTCTCATAATTAAATATATTTATAATAATATGAAGTTATTATATACATTATTATCTCATTCTTAACAATTATCTTTTATCTCATAAGAATGTCATTAACTTATGAACTGCCATAAATTATTTTTTTCTTTCAAAAATATTTATATTTTTTTATAAAGTCTTAAATGGGCATTGTTCCATGGCTGGTTGCACGAAAAAAAAAAACTAATAAGAAACTATTACTTATTTTTTTTATTATTATGCCATTTTTCCATAAAGTCCACATAAAACCGATTGGTGTACGTAAAATTCCAAAATCCCCAAATGGGGATCGTGGTAGCTAATGGGTTTAATCACAGTAAATAAAATAGATAATTTCTTTGATCTTTAATTTCTATCAAATGAATGATATTTTTATTTATTTATTTATTTATTTTTAAATATTAAAATGTGTTAGAATAAAATATAGTATGACAATTTTATTATGAAGTTATACAAAACATGTTTGCATTGAAATCGATACAGAAAATGGTCAAGCAATTGGTCAGTAGTTATATATATATATATATACATAGTTAGTTCTAATTTGTTATTTTTTTCTGATTCAATTGAAATCTCAAGCATGAATGAACAAATGAACGAACGAATGAAGAAATGAACGAACGAATAAACGAGAAAGTTTGTGTTTTAAGATTGATATCGATTTCCTAAGAATCATCGTCATCATAACGATCATCATTCGACCGTGAATATTGGACTTGAAATTTCTGTTAGTATTAAAACGAGTTATAGTATATTCTCACTCGTTAAATTTCACACATTGCAAACACAAAAAGATAGAAAGAGAAAGAGAGAGAAATGGAAAACGTGTATGTAAGTTAGTGAAGGCGATTAGAACGTTAACCATGTGGAATCGTATTAGTGTGTGTCATCTCTAACGGGGCATACGATTGCAGTAGTAGTTAATTAACATCAACCTAAACGGTTTTTGCTTTAAAGGAAACCTGTAACACGTGTCTGTGGTTCCCTGTTATATTATTCCTCACATAACATATGTACATATATATATATATATATATATATCTTAATATATATAAATTACGTGTCACGTTGTTTGTCCGCAATGGACTCGTAAACTACTGAACCGATTTTAATAAGATTTTGCACACTGTGTGCAGTTTCATCCAACTTAAAAGATAGGATAGTTTATATCTCAATTTATAATCGCAATATTATTTGTTTATTAACAAAGAGTCATGATTATATCTGTTAGTTCGATAAGATTCTAACAGATGGTGGTATAAGGTAATTCACTGACTTAAAGATGTGTGTATCGGACTGATTGTGGGTATAGTGTATATATATATATATTACAAATATATACTTCAGACTATATACACATATTATATGTATTAAAACTTTTTTGTACATATATATAAAAATAAAAATATATAAATATATAATAAATATATAAAAATATTATTTAAGTATACAGGGTGATTTTTGTAACGGGGACGGGTAATAACTTTTTTTTAAGTAACAATAGAGAAAAATAATAATTAAAAAACAATACAACCCAAACATCAAAATACAAGACAAGCCCTCATATGTTTTTCAAACCAATTGAATATCCATCCAACCTATCAAAAAATATTTCTACATCCTTTATTTTTTTTTTTTTTTCTTTAATGTTTTAATGAAAACCAGTGAGTGGTGTTTTAGGAAGGGGTAGGTAAATATGAGTTTCCTTTTCACCAGATGATCGAAAAAGAGAAGAAGGAAGAAGACAGCAACAGCAGGGATTGATAACGAATGGCTCGAGGGTGAAAATACGAATTGAAAAGGATGGGTAGGAGGTTGAATAGGGGGAGGGAACAGGGGTAAAGGGGGACAAGGGGAACAGAAAGAGAAGCAAAAAGAGGGGGGGTGGGCAGGTGGAGGAGGGTGTTGGGTTGAGAACGGAGAAGAGGAGGAGAGTGTTGGGTTAAGAACGGGAGGAGGGGGAGGGTGTTGGGTTGAGAACAGGAAAGAGGGGGAGGGTGTTGGGTTGAGAACGGGAAAGAGGAGGAGGGTGTTGGGTTGAGAACGGGAAGGAGGAGGAGAGTGTTGGGTTGAGAACGGGGAAAAGGAGGGTGTTGGGTTGAGAAGGGGGAGGAGGAGGAGGATGCTATGAAGTTGAAAGGGGAGGGGGTTGAAGCAGCACAGTTGGCCTAAATACCAGCATGGCTTGACGTTAATTTAGCAGCACGCGGGCGCACAGTTTGCAGGTGGTGGTTGGTGGGCGTTTCAATATGTTCAGCCCAGTATATCCTGGGTTACTGGGTTCCTACTGCTACTACACTGATGCTGATGCTGATGTTGGTGATGGTTCTCTGGTTCTGGTACTGGTAGTGGTGGTGGGGGTGGTAATGGTGGTGGTGGTGTTGGTGCATTTTCAAGCTTGGATAAACAAGACGGTAGCTGATACGGTAGCTTATTCATAGTCTTTGTTCTAAGATTAATCCAGTATCAAATCTTGGAAGTATTCCTCATCCCCACCCCCCACCCAACTCCCACTCATCTCACGTCTGAAGGGAATACTAATCGTATGGTATTCGATCTTATGATTTATATATTTCATATAAATTGTTTAAATATATGTATATATATATATATTATTATACTATATATAAGTTATATAAATTTAATAATAAAAAAATAATAAAATTATATAAATATTATATATATTATATTATATTATATATAAATATAAATATAAGTTCGCATGGCTCAGTGAGGCAAATCACTATCCAGAAGTAATATTCATCCAGTAGTTAATCGTATGTTCCCGAGTTCAAATCCCGGGGGGGAAAAAAAAATTATACGTTATATACTAGTAAGAAATTCGGCAACAACTGGTATTTATATAAATAATATATATAAATTTAATAATAACTAAGAAAAAATAAAATAGTATTATATTATTCATTATATAAATATATATAGAAAAATATAATATTTATATTATATATAAATTTAATTAAAAAAAAATAATAAAATTATATTATATATAAATTAAATAATAACTAAAAAATAATAATACAGTATTATATATATATAGAAAAAAATAATATTATATTATATTATATATATGTATATAAATTAAATAAATATAAAGTATAAATAAATATATCAAGATTATGTTATGAAAATCGTTTAACTTAAGAAAAGATGAGTAAAGGTGCTGGTAATTTATGGAAAATAAGGAGAAAACTTTGCTGCAAACTACCTTTAAACATGACTTAGCATAATTATGTTTATGTAAGGCAAGAAAAATAAACAACACGTAATACAAAAAGAATCTATCAAGCAAAAAAAAAAAAAAAAAATCAGAAAGTAATGAGAATAATTTTATTCACGGATTATTAGACATTTCGCAACACTAACAATAAAAAATAAATTATTAAAATTGTGAACATTTGATATTTTTCAATAATTAAAAAATTCAAGTATATATTATTATTATTATATTGTTCTTTTTTTCGATTAAACAAGTTATTTATTTTTTTAAACAATTTAATAATAATAATAACGATGTAAAAGTCTACGAACGTAATACAACGAAACAATCATTATAATAATTTGACATTTTCATTTTAAACGAGTAGTAGGAAAACACACAAGCTCACATACAGACACACACAAAAGAAAAATAAAGTCATACTAAGGTAAGAATTTAATTAAAATTTCGAATTGCGAATTTACGAGAGCGAGCGAGAGAGAGAGAGAGAAAGGTAAAGAAGAAAAGTATCCTTCGTTTGTTGCAAGAGTTTTCCTTTAAAACGTCCTACTCATTTTCAACTTTTTACTTTAATAATAATTAATTGAATACTTTTGACACACTATAGTCAATATATAATATATATATATATACATATGTATAGAGTACAAATATACCTATACACATATACACCCACATAAATATATAACAACACGTTTCATCATTTTTGTATATGAGAAAAATTTCAAACTTTTGTAAAGGAAGGAAGTTAAATTCAAGTCATGGTTGTTGTTTGGTTAAATTAAAGTACTGACAAAGTAAAACACGTGGGACGAAAGTGTGAAATATTATCGTGGACAACATTCGTTAACGATCTAGCATTATTAGAAAACTACCAACAAACAATCATAAATATCTTACCACCAGTGTCCCACTTTTACAAAAAAAAAAAAAATAAATAAATGAATAAAAAAAGAGAGAAAACATTTTGATGATTTAGAAAACAGAACAAAAAATGATTAAATAATTTTAAATAAAATAATTTAAAGAGACAATCTGTATATTATTTATGAGTAATATATAAATAAAATTATTATTATTATTATTATTATTATTAATTTTATTACTTATATATTACTCGTAAATAAATTCTATAAAAATATAATATATATAATTAATACTATATTTAACTATATATTAATACTATACTTATTATATATTAATACTATTATTAATATTGTATATTACTAAACTAATACATATAATTTATATTATTATTTATAATATATATATAATTTATATTATTTATTTATATTATATTATATTTATATTATAATGTAGAATATATATATAGTACATCTCTCTCTCTTCTTTCATTGATTAAAAAATAATAATAATAATAATAATAATAATAATAATAATAATAATAATAATAATAATTCGTTTCGACAAACTTTCTTTCAGATATTTACACCTCGTCGCCCACACAACTTTCTATGTAAAAATAATATTCCCAACCTTATTTTAAAAAAAGGTATGATCGATAATATAATCCCATGAGAATAAAAGTTTGATTTCAAATTTGATCGAAAGAAGTAGAAGGAAATAAAGGGTGGAAAAAAAAGTGAGAGAGAGAGAGAGAGAGAGAGAGAGAGAGAATGAGAGGATAGATAGGATGACGTAGAAAGGGAATATTGAATGAACCAATGAAATTTGATAGATAAAAATATTCACAAAAAAAAAAAAATAAAAAAAAAATTAGATCACGACCTTTCTGTTTTTTTTTGTTTTTATTATTTTCATGACATTTGTTTGATCATCATTAACATTTCATTCATCAAGTATCATTTCATTCATTTTAATATCGTAATGAACAAAATTTTGTGCAAAGGAATAAAATCCAAAAACCAAAATGAGAATAAGGAAATAGAAATAGAAAAAAAAAGGTGGATAAAATTCAAGGAGTTTAAAGAGAAAGAGAAAGAGGAGGGGAGAGAAGGAAGGGCGGGGAAAAGGGTTGTGAAGGAGAAATGGAACTCGTCTGTGGAAAAGCTGTAAGGGCAGAGTAAACGAGACAAGCCAAGCCAAGCCAAGCCAAGCCATGAAATATGAAACTGGACGAATACGAAAACACACACTGTGAGGTAGTCAATGAGGAAGGGTTTTGTGATGTTAGGAGCCTAAAAAAAAAAAAAAGAAAAAAAATCAACTTTTTTTTTTCTTTTTCTTTCTCTTCTCGTTGGCTTTTTAACGTTTTCTCATCTTCCTTGATCGCGTATGCTTTGACGTGAAGAGACTTAGTAGTAGTAGTAGTAGTAGTAGTAGTAGTAGTAGTAGTAGTAGTAGTAGTAGTAGTAAAAGTACCTTTAGGCGTGAGAACAAAGGATTTGAAAAAAAATACGACAAATGACAAACCCTTTCTCTATGCATACATATCCTTTAATATATTCCTGATCGATAAGAAACGAAGCATAAACTTTGATTAAACATTTTTTTTTTTAATATCAAACAAAAAAATCAAATCGAATAAATTAAAATTAAATAAAATGATAAAAGATCAATGAGAATGATTTAATTAAAGGAAATTATTATGTTTAATATGATTGTCATCAAAGTTCATTTATATTCCATGTCAAAGGTGTTTCATTTCATTAATTTAAAAGGAATTAATATATATACATACATATATATATATATATATAGGAAATATTTGATATTTAATAATATTAATAGAGAATAATATTTTATTATATACTTATTAAATTAATTTTATTAATTAATATAATAAAATATATACACAAATTACATATATAATAATAAAATTATATATAATTATTATAATAAATGGAATTATATATATATATATATATNATATGTTCATTTATATTCCATGTCAAAGGTGTTTCATTTCATTAATTTAAAAGGAATTAATATATATACATATATATATATATATATATATAGGAAATATTTGATATTTAATAATATTAATATAATAATATTTTATTATTATATTAATTAATATTTAATTAATTAATATTTTTTTATTTTATTTAATTTTATTTAATTTTATTTTATTTTATTTTATTTTGTATTATTTAATTTTGTTTTATTTAATTTTATTTAATTTAATTTTGTTTTATTTAATTTAATTTTATTTTATTTTACTTTATTTTATTTTATATTAAATTATTTTATATTTTATTTTAGTTAAATTTATTTTGTATTTTAAATAAAATTGTAATATATGCTAACAAAATTTATTAATTATAATAATTAATATTTACTTAATAAATAATTATTTTTTATTTCCTATTTAATAATATTAATATAATAATAATAATAATAATATATTAAAGTTATCTAAGATAATTAAAACAAGATATCATATTGATACACGTTTTCAGACACGGTCATATCGATTACGTGATCATAATAATTAAAAACTCTAGATGAAATTTATGATCAAAAATCTCTTCTTCTTCTTCTTCTTCGTCTTATCAAAGTTTGTTTTAACTGTAACGATAGTAAGACGAGACTTAAATGACAATGTTGAAATATGATAAGGGAGACAAGTTTTTATGGGAAAGATTGAAAGAAATTATTATACCAGATAATAATATGTATCGATAGGATTTAACCAGTTAAGTGTGTTTGACGATTATATCCGTCATTGAGATTTAGCAGAATTTTGTATCATGACGATTATATCCGTCATTGAGATTTAGCAGAATTTTGTATCATGACGATTATATCCGTCATTGAGATTTAGCAGAATTTTGTGTCATGACGATTATATCCGTCACATTGTATCAATGTGATATTTTATTTTAATTATTGGGTTGTCCTGAAAAGTTCGTGCCCGAATTTTGACGAAATTGGAAGATGGAAGATGCAACCCATTTCAGTTTTTTTGTTTGTTATATATTTAGTACATAATAAATATAACTATATACATTAATAAATATAATAATAAATATAATAATAAATGTAATAATATAATAAATTTTAAAATTTCGTGCTTCCACAACTTTTCAGGTTTTTTAGCAAAAGAACTGTAATGCCGTTTATCGAAAATCGGCACGAACTTTTTAGACAACCCAATATATTAGATATCTTTATTATTATTATTATTATTATATTAATATTATTAAATATTAAATAAAAATTAAATATTAATTATTATAAAAAAAAATAATTAATTATTATATCTTTTTACGGTACTTACGTATTAACGTCACCGCAGCAAAAATTCTACTAATGCGCCAATAAAGGGCAATCTTGTTGTTCGCAGACAACAACCTTGTTGTTTGCACACAGCAACCGTCAGGGTTTCGTCAGGGTTATGGCGACAGCATCAGGTGAAAGAAAATAGAGATTGTTTTGAATCTATGTTAAATTCTACATCGGCCCATTTTCCACCGAAATCCGATTGTGTGACTACTTTTTATAAATAAAATGTTTTGAATTTTGAAAGTGTTTCGATTTCAAATAAAGTTTTTTATTCTATGATTTGTCGCAACAATTTAAGGTGTAGATTGGCGCATTAGTGAAATTTTGCTGCGATGGCGTTAATACGTAAATACCCTTTTAACTTAAAAGTAATAATTATTTGCTATTTAAATAGTAACTTTGTTTTTGAAAAACCAAACATATTCTCAAATTTCAAGATGAGTAAGAAAATATTCAATATTTTTTTAATTACAATATTTTTTTAGTATTTTTAGTTAATTTTATTCTGAAAATGAGCAATTTTAGTCACGACTTGTCATTGGTCGATTTTCACGACACACAATGGTGCAAACTTTGAAAACGTCACAGTTAACTTGTTAAATAAAATGAATAATAATAAATAAATAAACAACATATGTACAGATCACACGTGTTAGAAGTGAAACCTTCAAAATACAAAGTTTCGAGAGAATGAGACGAAAATGTACAGTTTCAAGAGTAACATAATTGCAGGATTTATTTATTATAATATTATTATTATAATATTGTTACCACATTCAAAAATTATCTGGCAACGAACTACGAAGCAGAGCATAAAGAGGAAATGGAGAATAGGAAAAACTGTATAGCTATATTCTGTCTCGTTCTTTCGCAGGCTCAATCCTATATATTTGTCTCATTTACTCTTCTTACTAAATATCGTTGCCGTTACATCGCCGCCTGCCGCTTCGTTACCTCGCCGCCCACCGCTTCGTTACATCGCCGCCGCGTTTCATTTCTTTTCAAATCACTCCCTATTTTAAAGAAGTTTTCACTTCAAAAGTATACTAAATAAATCCTAAGTAATAGGATTTACAAATTATTTCATTCTATTTTCTGATAAATCCCTTTTTCCTATCCCTCTCTATCCCTATCTCTTTCTTTCTTTCTCCTTTTATTTTCTAAGCTATTGAGATTTCCAATATCACCGTCTCTCTCTATCTTGCATCAAGGGAAACTTCTTCAACCGAGTGCTTTTCGTAGTCGAAGACAAAAAGGGTTGGTACAGAGGTTGACCCGTACTTCACTTCTTCTATTCTTCCGGGTGTGTATAAGAGAAAAAGAAAAAGAACAAGAGAGAAAGAAAGAAAGAAAGATAGTTGAGTTAAATGAAAAGAGAAGGAAGTAGTAGTATGTCCCGGATGAAGAAGGAAAAAAAAAATAGAAAAGTTGGATAGTGATGGAAGATGGAAAGAGAATATATCTATGTATGTGTATGTGTGTGTGTGTGTCTGAAAGAGAGAGAAAAAAAGAAAAAGACAGAGAGACAGAGAGACAGAGAGAGAGAGAGAGAGAAATAACTCAACGAGATTTGCTATTCTTTTCTAACTAACGTCTTTCTTCTTCGTGCTCTAGTTTCCAAGTTTTCACCCCTAGTAGCACTTGACACGCGTGTTAAGCATGCGAACTCTGTCCTCCTAGAGTTCTCTATCCATCTATCTATCTTCTTTCATTTTATCCCTTCTTTTCTATCTTTCCTTCCTTCTTATTCAGCTTTTTTTCTTTTTTTAGTTCTACTAATGATAATGATTGACTTTATTCGAACAAAGATTCCAATTTTGACGAATCATCCTTTTACTTTACTTTACTATTATTATATTGATTACTGATATTATCACGACTATTATTACCCATCACTTTATCTACACGTGGACACCATTTTCTTTTAGTATTATGAAAACAAAAATGAATTATTTATTTAACCCTTAAAGTGCTATTTGGACGCATATATGCGTTTGATAAAAATTACCAGAGTTGTCTATCGACACATATATGTGTCTCATGTGTTTGTTAATATTAATGCAAAATAATGTAACGTTTATATTAATACTATGACGTAGCTTAACGTTGATGCATAGTATTCTCTTCAATAGACAAAATCGTACCATTTCTCAATGACGTGTATACTCGTCAATGTACAGTTAACTTGTTAACACACAATGTCCAATAAAGGAATAGTATTGAAAACCACGAAAATACAATGAAACTATGACAACAATGAAGATACCTGTAAATCGAACAAATTCACCGAGAGAATTTGTGTAAAACAGAAAACAAGTTGAGGGAGGAAAGGAGGAGAGGAGGAGAGGAGGAAGAGGGGAAAAGGGGGTGAAAGGATTTTACATTGATCGTTCGATTGAAGCAAGTATTTAACGTCCTTTTAAACCTTGGGCAAAGCTCACGAGGGCAACCCCTTTCTCACCCCAATCACTATCCCAACAACTAACTATCCTCAACCCATCCCCCCATCTTTTCACAAGGATAACTACACAATCACTACCACTATTATCAACAATGGCACACCTTTGCAACCCCTTTTGACTTTAGAATGACTTTGCAAGGCCACACAGTAATATAACATTTCACTTTATCGTGAAAGAGGAAAGTGATGATGGCGGAAGTAATGAAGAAGATAAGGGAATACATACACACAAGAGAGAGAGAGAGAAAGAGAGAAAGCAAGAGAGAGCAAGAGAGAGCAAGAGAGAGAAAGAGAAAGAAAGAGAGAGAGAGAGAGAGAGAGAGAGAGGGAGAGTTGGAAGATGAAAACAGAGTTAAGAAAAGAGGATGAAATTCTCTGATAACTTTAACCGATTAACTCTATCTTCCTTCTCTCCCCTTCTTCATCCCCCAAAAATCAATCTATTTTATTGTGTTCGATAATATTAACGAAAAAGCGTAATTATTTAAAATTTAATTGTAATTCATTTTAATATATCAAACAAATATATATATATAATATTGTATGAATTCAATAATAATTTAATAAATAATTAAAGTAAAATAATATAATATATATA
>NW_015148992.1:865588-877842 GCF_001465965.1 Polistes dominula | reverse complement strand
ATATATATATATATTAAAGAAGAAGAAAAAGAAGATGATTAACACGTTGAGCGCCACGTCAGTCATCGGTGACTGACATCAGACTATATGTTTAGGCCGCGTCAGCCACCGATGACTGACAGCGTGTAACATGATATATCTAAGTGGTGTGCGTGGCCTGACGAAAACGACTTCTTTGAAAATGAGCGTGGAGCTTAATGTGTTAAAATGTTTTCACTATAAATTTGTGAATTGTAAATTACCATTACATTTTTAATAAAAATCTGCACACATATATAGATACTCACATTCATACACATTAATATTGAATGAAAAGGTAAAATATAACATCTGGAGAGATCAAGCTTTTTTCAAAAGGTTTTCAAAGAAAAGAAAAAAAAAGTTAGACCTCTCGAGGTTTTCTTTTTTGAACACTGCACTATTGAAAAGCAGAATAGAAAGAAACCTTTTATTCCTTACGTTTACATACCAAATTTATATGTATATATATATATATATATATATATATAAGTTTCTCCTTCGAAGATTTAAAAGCCATCGTACTAGAAACATCTGCTTACCTGGAGTACCCGAAAATTTCACCTTTAAAATCTTCTTCCCTTTTATCGTCCCAAACTCGACTCGTATTCGAAACGAACATTTTTTCTTTTTTTCTTTTTCTTTTTCTTTCAAATGTTTTCTAATGATATTTTTGAAAAAACGTAAAATAAAATAAAAAATGTAATATTGTAAATAATGAGAGGAGATTGTGCAACGAGTTGTTTGAAAATTTAACGAGATCGTTGGATTCTTTTTATTTGAAATTTGTGAAATATTATTTTTTATATTGGATTTATGTTAAAAATTAGAATTATAATAAATATTATATTTTATTTATTATTAAATACAAAATATAAATGTTATATTTAATATTTATTTATTTAAAATTAAAACATTTCAATCAATATTAAATATTAATTATTAAATAGTAATATTAATATTAAATAAAATTAAAAAAAAATATATTATTTAAATTACAAAATTTATATAATATATATTATAAATATAATAAATATCTTATATTTTATTTAATATTATATATAGTAAATATTTATTATATTTAATAAATAATATTATATTTACATTTAATAAAATAATAAAAAAATATAACAAATAAATAAATAATTATAAATAATAAATATAATAATAATAATATTAAAATTTTGTAAATTTATTAAATATAATAATAATAAATAAATTTTTATAATAATAATTTTATATTATATTTAATAAATATAATAAATATTATATTTAAATTTATTATATATTAAATATAATTATTATTTATATTATATGAGATTTATATTAACTTAACCAAATACATTTGTATTATTCTTATTTTTATGAATAAGATTTTTCATTGTAAAATATTTTCATGTAAAACTACAAACAGATCATTTACGAACATTCTGTGAATTGGTATAGTTTTCAACATAAATTACAAATCGAATATAATCAAAGTAGTTCGGTAAATTCTACCATCTTCTACTAGGTACAATCAATTTCAATAACCTCGTTTCAAACGAGAAATCTCGTTGAATTCTATACATCTACAGATGCAATAACACATTTTACTTACATACATATATCGTGGTATACATCACTACCACAATCTTATCCACAACTATCAACTACATTCGTATAAATCTCTAAGGAACACATATACAAATAGATATAGGTACAATAGTTACGTACAGTTCGATGGGGTGGAAAAAAAATCGGTTCCAACTTTCAAATAAAAACTATACATATATATATTAGGGTGGATCAAAAAAATCAATTATTTTTTTGTTTACAAGTGACACGGAAAAATTGGTTGCTAGACACCTTAAAAAAAAATTCTCACCAAATATGACCTCTTAATTTTAATAAGAAGATCCTCTGCATCGCAGTTTTTTATTATTTTTTTTTTTTTCAGTCTAATAGATTAAAATTCATACCTCATTATTTATTGATTGTAGAGAAAAATGTTCTAGACAAATTTTGTAGGAAATTTAATGCTCTACAAAAAAGGTATCTTATATTTTTCTCGTAAATCTCACCATTTGAATGATATTGAAGATTTAAGTTTGATTATTTTACAACAAATTTCATTTTTTTTTTTTTTTTTTTGAATTTTATAACTCGACAATAAATGATTATTATAAAATACGCAATACAAATTTTTGTAGGAAATTAAATGCTCTATAAAAATGGTGTCTTATGTTTTGGCGATTAAATTAAGCTTTTAAAAGATATTCAGAGACAGAAATCAGTACACAATGAAAGTTTGATGATGAATTTCGTGTACCAAAATTAAATGAATTGTTTTTGGGTATGCCACCATATGTTTATCACCATATTGCACACTTCGATAAATGGTACACCTTCGAAAACAAAATATTAATCTTATTGTGAATGTATAAATAATTTAAAAAAAAAAAATGTATCTAACACACGGATGTGAACACAACGTTTGAAACAAAACAAAAAAAACAGATTTGAAATTCTACATCCCCTACAATATGATAAAATCGGAATTGGAATAACAATAATTTTAATCCGTCGATAACAACGTCATTTTTATCATCCTGGTTGAATCTATGAAAAAAAAAAATAGAAAAAAAAATTGTTTCGTGTTTTTTTTTTTTTTTTCTATTCGATCGTTAACAAATTATTACGTATTACAACACGATATGTAATTACGAAAGGGATTAGTTAATTCCATGCTTTGTGGTATGAACGAAACGGTTCGATGATAATCCTCCTACTTTCCATTTTTGTTCTTTTATTTCGTAACATTTGAACTTTCTTTTATGAAAATGTGTTGATGTATGAATTTATAAATGTTGATTGAAAGTATAAAATAAAAAATGATTATCTAACAATTGATATTATATTTTTTAAATTAACATGTTAACCAGAAGGGACGTATAAATACGTTAAATGTATTGTTTGAAAGGTTAAGATACAAACCTTTGTAGTTTATATATAAATAAATAAATAAAATATATATTTCACGATGTTTTAATTTATTGTAAGCATAAATAATAATAAATGATAAATTATAAATAAATAATTTTAAAAAAGTTGTGTAATTAGAAAGGGAATTCCTCGGTTAACAGATTAATATATGTTTTATATGAAACTAAATAATAAATATAATATAATAATAAATATACAATATATAATATAATAATAAATAAAATATATAATACAGTGATCTGTGGCATGGTGTTAAAGTCTCCGATTCATATCCGCGGTATCGTGGGTTCGAATCCTGCCAGTCGCAACAAAATACAAAAAAAAATAAAATATATAATAATATAAATAAAATATATAATATATAATAATAAATAAAATGTGTAATGTAATAATAAATAAACTATATAATAATAAATACAATATGTAATATAATAATAAATAAAATATATAATATAATATAATAATAAATAAAACAAATAATAGTAATTAAAATTAAAAAACTATAATACTAAAAAATTTTAAGCATAAATAACTATAAATAATAAATAAATAAGTATGTAAAATATAATAAATAAATAATAAAAAAAAAAAGGTACGTAATTAAAAAGGGAAATCCCCAATTTTAACAAATCTATAAATGTTTCATATGAAACTACATAATAAATATAATATAGTAATAAATATAATATAATAATAAATAAAAATAATAATAATAATAATTAATATATTAAAAATAGAATAATATTAAAAATAAATAAAAATAAAGTACAGTATTATTCGAGAAATAAAAAATATAATAATAAATAAGAATAATAATAATAATAATAATAATAATTAATATTAAAAATCTAATAATACTACAAATAAATATAAGTCAAATATTATTCGAGAAATAAATGAAGTCACGAATAAAATACAAATAAAATCAATCGAAATACAAATGGTTAGTGTTGTGTTGGTGTTAATCAAATTAAGAAATTGCATTTTATCTCATACGTCGTATGTGATAAGAAAGATAAGAGATAGAAAAGAAATATGTGTAAATGAAAGAGTGCAGGCGTAGACGAAAATATTTGACACGACAAATACACGTTGAATTACATTTTTGTTTTTGTTTTTCAAAATAAAAATAAAAAAAAAAATAAAAAAAAAACAACAAAAATAAAGCAAACTATTTTATTAATATTTTTTTTCAATAAAATTTACTCAATTTTTCACAAACTTTTTGCACAATTAATTAGAAATAAATACTAATAATTACGTTATTATTTGATCGATATTAAAAACAAAGATACTTCGAAGAATATAAACGAATAAAATTTAATTTGTTTATAAAGTGATTGAAAATAATTGTGGTTGGGGATTTCAGAGGGGTTGGTACAATCAGTAACATAAAACTAAACCCACCCACCTAACGTTATACTTTTGCATTGAATTTTTTTTTTTCTTTTTTTCTTTCTTTCTCTTACTTGCAAGACTTCACGAAGTGGAATAATTTAAAAGCTGAAATAAAAGGAAGAAACGAAACGAAACGAAACGAAACAAAACAAAACAAAACAAAACAAAAATCCTAAGAGGATACGATGAAAAGGAGAATGAAATAGTGGGAGTTAAAGAGAACAAAAAATAAAAAGAGAGTAAGAGAGAGAGAGAGAGAGAGAGAGAGAGAAAGAGGAATGAAAGAAGACTTGCACGAAGAATCGATACAGAACTCCTATAAGGACTTTAAAGAGTCTTATCGTATCTCTCGTTCAATTTATTTTCCTTATCTCTTTGCACGGATAAAAGGGTGATAAGGAAATAGCCCATCGTCCACCAAAGTATCCAATGTTAATGTTTTACCTGTACTTGTGTAATTATTACACGTGGGAGGGTAAGAGTGGAGACATTTATGAATACAAATACAAATATTTAAAATATTTCATTAATCTTCTTCTTAATATATATATAAATTACGCGTGTCACGTTGTTTGTGCGCAATGGATTCCTAAACTACTGAACCGATTTGAATAAAATTTTGCACACTGTGTGCAGTTTCATCCAACTTGAAAGATAGGATAGTTTTTATCTCAATTTATAATCGCAATATTATTTTATTAATCGCGAATTATTTGTTTATTAACAAAGAGTCATGATTATCATCAAAAATGGCAATAGCAGTACTCCGTGCTTGAAATTTCGAATGGTAACGCACTTGCAAGGAAGTACTGTATCTAACCTGAAATTTCAGTGTATGATAGTTCTTCACTTTAGTGTAAACAAAGTAATTTTAAAACAAAGTAACCTTAGTTACTCCGAAAAGTAGTGAGGTTTTTTCCGAAAAGTAGTGAGGTTTTTTCCGAAAAGTAGTGAGATTTTTTCCGAAAAGTTTGTAGGGTATTTCTGAAAAGTAGTGAGGTTTTTTCCGAAAAGTAGTGAGATTTTTTCCGAAAAGTAGTGAGGTTGTTTCCGAAAAGTAGTGAGGTTTTTTCGAAACTTAGTTTTTCGAAGATTTCACTTCTAACACGTGTGATCTGCCCACATGATATTTTCTTTTTTTAGCAAAAGAGCTTTAATGCCATCTATCGAAAATCAGCATGAACTTTTCGGACAACCCAATAAATTAGCGCCATATTCCAAACTTTTTGGGAACGTTAATTTCATTTGCTTTATTATTTCTTTTTCTATTTTGTATGAATAAGAAATTGATTCATAATAATATATAATAATATTCATAATAATATTTCACATAAATGTGAAATCGTTTAGAATTTAGATCTATGTGTGCGTGTATGTGTGTGGGTGTGTGTGATTTGTGTGTATATGTTGGAAATATTTTGAAACTGGAGATCCTTCAGTTTCTTATAAGATTTTTTTGGTCACTCATGGTCAGAAAATGTTGAAGAAAAATTGACCGAAGAAACACAGAAAGAAAAGAAAAATGCAAGAAAGCAGATGAAAAAAAGAAAAAAACGTAGGAAAAGTATACAAAAAGGTAGGAAGAAGAAAGTAAATGGACATTTTTTTACGATGTGGACGACTTAACTCGTAAAAGCAAGTCTCTCGTGCTTGCCAAAAAGGATTAGGACTTAGAAGTTTAGATCTCAAGTAAGGGAAACAATAGACGACACGTTGGACAAGTTGAAAAGTTTTGACCAATCGCATTACGATATACCTTACCTGTCCTCTTTTTTCTTTTTATTAAACTTTCTTTTTTTTTTCTTTAAAACAAAAATTACTAAACGCACATTAGATAATTGTAAAAAAAAAAAAAAAAACAAACAAATATAAAACATCAAATTATAAAAACCAACAGAGTGTTTAACTTGTGCGATGAAATACGAAAAAAAAAAAACATTTTCCTATAATTGAATAAAAAAAGAATTAAACAATAATTGTATAAAAAAAAAGATGATTAGATGATTGTAAATAAAGCAAATATTAAATACACACGTATTCAATAATATCTTTCAATATTTTGTTCTACTAGGGATTTTTTATTTATTTTTTATTTTTTCCAACTTCTTTTCACTACTCGCTGTATCTTTAGAAACGTTTGATTACCTTAACGAGAGTTCGTATTTCGTTTAATCAACATTGGGTTATTTTCAATCGAGGATTCATCAAAAGGGCTCGGCACTTACTTGTTTTTTATTTTTATTTTTTTTTTTTTCAATATGTTTTCAAGTACCTTTTTCAATAACTCTTCCTATTCCAATGACTACCACCTTTTCACGTTGCAATTAATTTATAAATTGCGTATACGATGTTAAAGATGGGATCGATAATCATTCGTTTCGTTTATATGAGTTTATTTCGTTTGATAAGATTAATGAATGTTTATTTAATGATAATGAAAAAATGGAAGGGGGGGAAAGATAGTTTTATATTTTACTAGAGTCGAATATCGACTAACTTCAACCTATAAACTTTACGATTTACAAACTGGAATCGAATAACTTCGATTATCGACTCGAATATTGACTAACTTCAACCTATAAACTTTTCGCATAACAATTTATAAATAAAAAATTAATTAAATAAACAATTTAAATTGGACCGAATTGTAACGCAAAACCATTATCGAATCCACCTTAAGACACACGCAAAATTTCATTAAAATCGGTCCAGCCGTTTAGGAGGAGTTCAATGACAAAAACGTGCACAGAAGAATTATTTATATAAAGATATGTTTAATTAAATTAAAATCAAAATATATATATATATAATTCATTTATTAAATGTTCTCCTTTCTTTTCTTCTTCCTACTTTTATTCTTTTTTTAAATTGTTTTTTATTTAGTTTTGAGTTGAATCTATCTATCTTCTGTAGAAATGCTTAAAGTCTCTTTTAAAAGTTTATTATTCATCGTTGTACGTTCTTTTAATCGATTAATAAAACTTTGAAAGTTTCTTAGTAGTGTAATTATATCGTTCTAAATTAAACTTTGAAGATGAACGCGAAAAACAAGTTGTTTGAACGTTCTTATTATTTTTTTTTTTTTATTTTTTTATTTTTTTTTTTTTTTGTATGGATAGATTTGTTAGATATAAAAAAAGATTTCTTTTTTCTTTTTCTATATATTTAAATATATATTAAATGTTATTTATAGTAACGAAAGTTTCAATAATTAAATTAAATATTAAATATTTAGGGGTTGAATCGAAAAATTGGTTGAAGTTTCACGACAAAAGGTGGATTAAGTATTGAAAAAAAAAAAAAATAAAAATATGTGAAAGACAAATAATTTCAATTTTAGAGAATAATTTTATATTTGAACACTTAGCATGCGGGTATATTTCGCCGTCAAGTTACGCGTGTAGCGGGCATTTTTTTATTAATCGCGCATGAATTTGATCAAAAATTTCTTCTATCTTATTTTTTGCGTCTTTGTCTAATTATATACTACATATGTCATTGAAAAATGCATAATTAATCATAGATGTAGTTAAGTGCATTTTCCACTTTACTGTGCTGTAATTATACGGTATTTACTATTCATCAAAAATTTATTAAATTCGTATTTTTACGTGAACCGCGCTCCAATGATAGAATGTGAAAAACGTAAAAATACGTTGCCCGCATATCAAGTGTTCAATTAATTTTATTATAAATCAATGATAAAATATTATTATTATATATATCTTTTTATTAAATAATAAATATATTTTTATAATTATATATATATATAATTTTATTGTTATATACATTTTAACTATTATTTATTTATATGTTTATAATTTACATATTATATTATATATTATTTATATATTATATTTATATATAATTAATTTATATATAATTTAAAATATTAATATATTATATTACTAATTTATTATATAATTTAATATTAATTTACATATATATTTATAATTAACTTAATTATATTTTATAATTAGATTAATATAAAAAATAAAATGTAATTAAATTAATATACAAAAATTTATGTAACAATAAAATATATATATATATATAAATTAATAAAAAAAATTATATTGTTATAATAAAATTTATGTTAACATAAATTGATGAATAAAAACATTACAGTCATAATTAGCATTCATTAGAATTAATCAGAATAATATAATAATTTTTTAAATGGAATCATCTTCTCCCTCCCTACCCCTTTCCCACCCTCAAATTCATCATTGTGTATCTTCAATAATTCATCATACAACTTTATCATTCCTTTTGATGTTAGGAAGAATAAAAAGGTATCGAAGCTTTTCTGTTCGATGTGTGGATATGTGGATTTTCTGTGTGGATGTGTGGATATGTGTGTGTGTGTGAGTATGGTTGTATATAGGTATCATATATGCATGCATACACATATGTATATGTATTTATGTATTTGGACATCACCGAAACAAAGGGATGTTCCTTTCCACGCATACGATCGATACGCAGGACTGAAATGTACGGGGGTTGGTTGAACTGCGGATCTTACGAGAAAGTACCCAATGTTCGCCATCTTTTTTTTTTTTTTTTGCTACTTTCTTTCTCTTTCGTTTGCTTTTAATTATCTTTCGAAAGATTGCTTACTCACTGAGAATTTTCTCAGTTAGAAGAGGTGGGGAAGGAGGGATCGAGAAATGATAATTAAAATTTTTCCGTTCAGATTATCCTTGGTAAATAATTTCTATTTTTATGTTCATTTTATTATTATTATTATTATTATCAATAATATTATATGTGTCGTATAATAACATTGTACAGATTAAAATTAATTGTAATTATTTGAGCAATTAGTTAATTGATTAAAAAATTTACAAACTGTATTATAGTAATAATAATAATAATAATAATAATAATAATAATAATAATAATAATAATAATAATAATATAAAATATAAATATTTAATTTAAATATATTATATTTATGCTATTATATTCATTTTTTATTTATATATTTAATTCATATTTATTAATAATGATATTAAAAATATTATTTAACAAGTTGCAATGTATTAGGGCGAGTCATAAGTAACTTCCGGATGCGACTATGTAGAATTTTTCTACGATTTTTTTTTTTTTTTTTTTAATAAATAATAAAAAAAAATATTATTAAGATTATCATACATTTAAAGCTCATAAACGTTTGAAAATTCTATTAACGTGTGCTTGAAAATATTGCAATATCATTGAATTTATTTTTTTTAAATTATTATTATTATTATTATTATTATAATATGTCTATTTATAAAAAAAGTGTATTGAATTACTACGTAGAAATATTTTCAAGCAGCAAAACAGTAGCAATAACCAAACCAACACCACCATCAGCATCAGCATTAATAGCAACAGCCAGTATTTTATTAATTATTATCATATTTCAGTTATCCTACTCGCCTTATCAGCATAAAAAAAAAAAAGAAAAAAAAAAAAAAAGAACAAGTAGAACAAAAATCGAGAGAAATGAGTAAAACGAGTTGATGAAGCAAACGTTGTCATCATCATTTATCATTTTTCTCGTGTGTGTGGTACACATTTATATTACAATTATAAATACAATTATAAGATTTTTTTTTTGTTTTATTTTATAATTACAATAATAAAATATGATTGTGCATAAACTTACGTTTAGAATACGATAATTGTTTTTAATATTTAATTAATTAATTATACTTGTGTGTGTGTATGCGTTTTTTTGCAAGTACGTTTAATCAGTTACGTTTAATTTTTGTTGAATGTATTAGTTTGAGTTGTTGTTTTTTGTTTCTTTACTTCGTTTTAATTAGAAAATTTTAATGAAAATTGTCATTCGAGATAGAAGAGAAAGTAACAGAGAGTATTATTGATTTATTTTTATATTATATTTTTATATATTTATATTTTCATATATTTTTATTTTATATTTTTATATATTAATATTTTCATATATTTTTATTTTATATTTTTATTTATTATATATTTTTATTTTATATTTTTATATATTTATATTTTTATTTATTATAATATATGAGATTATTATTTTATATTTTTATATATTTATATTTTTATTTATTATATATTTTTATTTTATATTTTTATATATTTATATTTTNTATTTTTATTTATTATAATATATGAGATTATTATTTAATATTTTTATATATAATATTTATATTTTTATTTATTATAATATATGAGATTATTATTTTTAAGATACATACTTACTTATGTGCAAAATATGATCGTATTTGTATGTATATTTGTATGTATATATGTATATTATATATGTATGCTATGTAGAATATAAAAGCAAGCTACGTTTCCAGGCATAATTAAATTTTGTTTTTTTTTTCTTTTTTTCTTTTTTTTTTTGCATAACGATGCATAGCATAAAAAAAAAAATCTCGGTAGAGGAAGAGGATCGTTTTTTCTGGTCACGAAATTTTTTAACATTTTTTTTCCCTTTTATCTTTTTTGTCACGTACGCGATTGAACCTTCTTTCATGTTTTTTTTTTGTTTTTAATTTTGTTTTTAGTAAATACATAAATCTAATAAGATTGATTCTTACATTTTATTTTTTATTTATTTATTAAGTTGTAGTAAAATGTTCGTTTGCATCTTGAAGATATATATACATATATATATATATATTTTTTTTTTCTAATAAGATTGATTTTTCCATTTTATTTTTATTTTATTTTATTAAGTTTAAATAAAATGTTCGTTTGCAAATTAAAGATATATTTTTTTGTCCTAGTTTAATTTAATTTGCGATTTTTTTTTATGCATAGGGTTGCTAACGTAATAAACTTTGTGTTCTTTTTTATTTTTTTATTTTTTTTTTTTTAAATAAGAAAACCCTCGTTTAACTTTTCCTTTTCCTTTTTCTTTTTCTTTTTTTTTAGACATAGTATGTTTTATACGTCATACAAAATCCTGCTTTTGGTTTAACGTTTCTCCAGATGATCGTCTTACAAATTTTCGGATAGAAAAGAAAAAAGCTTTGCAAAGCATTTTTCTTCCTCCTCGTCAATTTGAATCTCAAAGGATTCAACGAAATAAAAGGAATTAAGAAGAATTTCAAAATAGGGTCAATGAGAATTGCATTTATATATTTCATTTTTTGTTTTTTATTTTATTCAATTAATATTCAATGAAAATAGTACTAATAATAATAATAATCATCATCATAATAACAATAACAATAATAATACTGTAACATTATTCGAATATCTTTTACGACAAAATATTTATATAAATGAATAAATGAATATTAATAAAATAAATTATAAAAATAAGAAAGAAAACAATGAATATTATATAAATATTTGAAAAAAAAATTAATTAAAAATTATAAAATTTTAAATAAATAAATTAACAACTCCGTTTTGAATTTAGTTTGAGTAGAAAAAAAATAAAAAAGAATTAAGCCATGTTTTCTCTCTTTTCTTCTTTTTATTTTTTTTTTTTTTTTATTTTAATATTATAAATATAAATATAAATATAAATATAAATATAAATATAAATATAAATATAAATATAAATATAAANATAAATATAAATATAAATATAAATATAAATATAAATATAAATATAAATATAAAATAAAATTTTAAATAAATAAATTAACAACTCCGTTTTGAATTTAGTTTGAGTAGACAAAAATAAAAAATAAAAAATAAAAAAGAATTAAGCCATGTTTTCTCTTTTTTTTTTCTTTTTATTTTTTTTTTTATTTTAATATTATAAATATAAATATAAATATAAATATAAATATAAATATAAATATAAATATAAAATAAAATTTTAAATAAATAAATTAACAACTCCGTTTTGAATT
>NW_015148992.1:845399-862265 GCF_001465965.1 Polistes dominula | reverse complement strand
TATATATATATATATATTACTATTATTATTATTATATAAATTGAATAATTTAATTAAATGTTAATATAAATAAAAATAATAAAATATTTAATAGAAATTAAATAATTTATATTAAATAAATAAATATATATAATAATTAAATAATCATCATGCTGGATTATATGTAGTATAGGTATAATATAGATTATAAACTATATATATATAGTTTAATTAATAAAAAATATATAGTTTAGTTAAACTATATATATATATATACACATATTTATATCTTGGTTTCATTTAAATATATGTAAACGTAAATTAGGAAAATCTACAAGTATAAGATAAGAAAATAAATCATTTTGCTTTTATGCGACGATTAAGAGATCTCCATTCGCGCCGAACGAATAAGCCCGTCTTAACCCATTTTGGGTTACGTCGATTAAACCGGTGCTTGGTCATACGATCGATCGATTAGGATGATACGACCCTTTTGAAGGATATTACAATTTCTATCTTTTCTATTTCTAATATTTCCCATTCACCTCTCTTTCTCTCACAGACATACACACACACACACAGATATATATATATATAAATCATACATAAACCTTACACTTACTGTCACAATTTTTCTTAAACCTTTTATCAATCATTTTGGTCTATTTCATTTTGTTTTTCTTTCATAGTTAATTTGATTGAAATGAGAAATATTTGATTAATCAATAAGCAATGGTCTCGTTTTAAAAAAAGAACAAATTACAGATGTGTTATTTGATACTCGTAGTTAAGTGAATATGCCATGACTCGTTGATATTACACATGTGTGACATGCAACGTCAAAACGTCAATGACGACTAACATAATGACAAAGATGACGACAACGATGCGACATTCTCTCACACATGATCTGACATTTAAATATATGTATGCATATAATACACACACACACACACACACAGATATACTCAAAAAGAGAGATAAACGGTCATAGACGAAATTTCAACATTTTTATGATTTTCCTTTCTTTGAGATATCGCACGAAATTTCACAATTGACCTAACACTCTTTCGTCGTAACGACATTTTTTATCGTTTTTACGTCGACAACGTTCCCAATTTATTGGCCAAGACAATAAAAGTATTGTTCGAGTGGTTCTTCTTTATGTTTCTCATATATATATTTGATTTTTCAAAACAATTTTTACAATTGTTTCATTTTGAAAGTGTTGCAAGTTCATTTGCAACAAGTAAATATATATATTAGTTTAATTAAATTAGTTTAAAACAAATTTATATAACAAAACTACATATTAACACTAGATATACCACCATTTTCTACCACACTAGTCAAAATGACTGGTGTATAAACAAAAAAAATGTTTTATGAGCCTTCCAGTCTTTATTTATTCTTAAAAAATAACAAAAAATGTTTAACAATAATAACTTTAATAGATAAATAGATTTATAAACATTTTTCAATTATTTACAGAAATCAAATGTTACATGAAGTAGAAATTTTCAATTACAATGGTATATCTAATGTTTATAAATCAGTAGAAACATTGTCAGTATTTCATACAATTTGCCTAAAATTTTTAATTGACAGATATTCTAACCTTTAATTTTCTCAAAACAAGAAGAGATAATAGACTTCTGTCATTTTCAAAATAAACGGTTCAAATGAGAGATTGAAAAGAATACATTAATTTATTCACAATTTGTGTCAAATATCGTTACTTTTTAAAAATATATATATACATAAAATAAATTAGGTTACTTTCACGTTAATTCACCATTTCATATACACTGAATATACTTTCAAATGATCGATATTCCATAAAATGTATATGAATCATATCGATTTAATAGAACTAACTTATACCAGAAGAAGAAAAAAGAAAAAAGAAAAAAGAAAAGAAAATAAAAGAAAACCTTAACGAAGATGAGCTACTTTCGATAGTAGTTAAACGATAATGATCGAGATCTATCGTCAGTAAACGTTAAAGATTGTTGTGTTCGAGGAGTTACAGCGAAATCGAAAGTGGAAGGAAAAGTCCCGAAGATAGGCGATGACGTCCGAAGAGGAAACATGTGAGAGACAGGTGTGTTTCACATATACACATACGTTGAACAACACACAACAGAGACACGTACCTATATATATATATATATTCACATGTATATGTTTACTTGACGTTTATCATATGATCTAAGTTATCGCGAGGTCATTTAATCGACTTTTGATTAAATAAAATGATAACGAATGGAACAAAAAAAAAAATATAAAGCAAAAGAAAAAATACACGCACACACACACACACACAACATATGCATTCATAAATATATTTTATGTATATAAAATATGACACGATAAAACACGAATTAGATCAAGCCAATAATAAAAATGAAAGGACCATTATACTTCCCCCTCCCCTCCCCCCTGCTCCTACTACTTGGCAACTACGAAAATCATTTGAATGATGAACAACACGTTCTTATTCGAAATTACTCACACGTAATAAAACATAAATTTAATATTTGTTAAAAATATGTAGAACACAAAACCTATGAAATCAATAACCACGATCAATGTATAATATATTATTATTATTATTATTATTATTATTATTATTATTATTATTATTATTATTATTATTATTATTATTATTATTATTATTATTATTTACATTCGTAGAACATAATTTGTATAATAAAAACATGGAGTATGAAAAAATTAATGCTCGATGACAATGAATGTTTTAACGTCAGAAAAACAAAGATGAAAACAGAAATAAAGAAAGAGAGAGAGAGAGAATAGAAAGGGGGAGGAGAAGAAGCAGTCGACGTTATCGATCAACCAATTAAAACGCAGAACGAGGAAGATAACGAAAGTGCCAATCTCGCGAACTTTAATAACTCGTGTACGTACGTCTTCTTCATTTACATCTACGAGACTAACACTGATAATTCTAAATATAAACATAGAAAAATATATTATTCCTCTTTTTTCTTTTCTGTAAAGTTATGCAAACCATTCTTCAACTTATAATACATATTATTGAACTGTTTGAAAAGTTCGTATCAATTTATAATATTTATTACATTATATTTTAAAGTTGGTTCAAACTTGTCAAGTAATTCCCAATGGTATAAGAAATTATTGGCTGAGGAAAAATGTATATTAAAATAAATTAATCGAATTTTTTATACACCAAATTGTTTTTTGTTTTGTTTTTTTTTTTTTTTTTTTTTATTGTTAATCGATACGAACTTTTCTAGCGAGACAATCAAATAAAAATACAAATACAAATCAAATTAACACTAGTAACATTATCACCATTTTCTACCACGCTAGTCAAAATGACTGGTGTATTACTCTTAAAAAATAACAACAAATGTTGAATAAATTAAGTGAATTTATAAACATTTTTAAATAACAAAATGCTTAATTATTTACAAAAATCAAATGTTACATGAAGTAGAAATTTTCAATTAAAATGGCTTGACCAATCAAAATGACTGATTTGGTATATCTAGTGTTAGTAATGCATTATTATTGTAAAAAATAGAAAGAATGCAAAACGTTCATTAAAATCACCGCAAATTCGTGAAACAAACAAAACCTGTATATAAATATATCTTTTTTTTTTTTTGCACTTGATAACACGAACTTTATATTTAACCTTGATGAAAATGTTTCGTCGAATGCATTGGCGTATTTTAACAAAGCTAATATCGGGGGGGTACGAGGAAAAAAGTCTTTTGCAATTGTGTTGGAAGAAATAAATCGTGTAAAAAGAAAGAACGGTTTGTTTTGTTCCTTTCTTTCTTCTATTTCAAAATGTTACAATTGAAAAATAGTGAAGAAATACAAAAAAATTAGGTTGAACACATGCAAGTAGATCTTATTTATCTTGATAAATATTAATAAAATCAAATTTCTAAATTTCACTGTGTATTTTTCATTTTTCTAATAATTAAAATTTCATTTGACTTTAATTATAAGATTCAAATATACTTCTTATGTATCTATTTATCTTTTTAATCTATCCTTGCATTGATAAATGTTAGTTAAAATCAACATTTCGAAATTTCACTGTACATAAAACCTTTAAGTTTCTTATTTGAAAGAAATAAAGTACAAAGTGCCATTTTGAAAAAAATCAAATTACATTGAACACAAACAAATTATTACAAAAGACAATTCCAACACACATTTAAATATTTATCTTATATATATATATATATATATATACATATGTGAATACATTTAATAGTAGATTATAACGCAAGAAGTATCTCAGCAAGTTCGAATCTATTTTTCGAACAAAGAACCGCCAGGCTATGGGATTTGCTCTGTGTAAACACGGAATCCTTTCTTCTTAGTGCATACTTGCAACAACACAAGTTACATAGTTACACAGTTACTAACATATAATAAAAAGATTATAAATTCCTAACAATTAATGTTTTACCAATACGATAATGCACAGTATAAAAAAAATCGTAATAAACATAATCTTCCATTGAAAAAAGAAAAGGAACAAAATAGTAAACAAATTTTTAGACGAAAACATCGACGATAATTTTACTTAAAAAAAGAAAAACGTTTAACGTCAAACTTCTCTCTCTCTCTCTCTCTCTCTCTCTCTCTCTCTCTCTCTCTCTCTTTCTCACTGTCATTTTAACGCACGCGTTCGGAGCCCGTTTGTTCCACTCTTTAATACTTCGGAACGATCGAATCGGAAAATGGAGAGTAGGGGAATAAGTAAAAGAGAAAGAGAATATAATAAATTGTAAGAAAGAAAGATAAAAAGGGGGGAGGGGGAGATAGAGAGTTAAAGGTAAAAAGAGAAGGTTTGTAAAGAGAGACGTCGACGTGGATCAGGTGAGCAAGCGGTCAAAGATAAAAGTGTCATTCGTCATAATCATACTAACTCCAATCAAGAGAAATCGAAGGTCGATCGTTCCGAGACTACTCTACGATCATTAAATAAAGAAAGAATGCAGGTATGAAAAAAAGAATGAAAAGGAAGGAAGGAAGGAAGAAAGTAAAAAAGGAAGGAAGGAAGGAAGAACGACGCATCGTCGTACCTCGTCATCTTGACGTCTTCCCTCAAAAAAAAAAAATAATTAAAAAATAATACTGTACCTAACGAATTCATTCGATTCCATACGATTAATTGACATAATTAAAAATATATGTATATGAATATATATGATCTTTGTAAAACATACCTCTTCGATTAAACGGCCGGACCCGAACGGCGACCTTTATCTTATCCGTGGCCATTTCGTGTATATGTGATGTATACGTGTGTGTATTTAAATGTATGCGTGTGATGCGTGCAGTGCTACGCGCGTGTACTCAATGTATATATGATATATGTATGAACTATGTATGTGTATGTATGTGTAAGTGTGTGGGTGAGTGTTTTCACACCGGTAACAACGCGCACACCGTCGTGTCGTATAACCTGATCACTCGTAACGGCTCGTTTCAGCTAACGCGCGCGCACAATTTCGACTTTCACAGGAACCTCATAACGCTAGATTATCTTCAACCCATACCGCGAACCTTTCATCTTTCAAACGGCACTACGTCTCACCGAGCCCATGACACACTTCGCCATATTGCTCGTAACTCGTCGTGCACCGCCGGACGACGATGATCGTCCTCTTACTATCGAGTGAACGTACTTACGAAGACTGCCGCCAGGAACGCTTCTCGCGATTTCCAACGGCCTTCGATTACTCTCGGATTAATTCGGTTCTCTCCGCTATGACGTCACGACTACCTGCATGCACCATCTAGTAAAATGCAATTGTACTAAGCGTGTCAAAAGTACGAGCGATCGATAGCGCTACCATCGCATGGCGCGAATCTTTAAACTGTTTTTATTGATTTGTTTATTTTCTTCACTCCTTTGTTAACTATCGTTCGATTCAATTACCGAATCGCAATTGCTACAGATTTGTTGATTTTTAATTCATTTGTAATTTGGATTATTTCAATGAAAAAATTTATGCTTCTTGTTTAGGTTATTTAAAATTGTCACGTTTCTCCAATTTGTATATAAAAAGATACGAGTTGGCACTGGTAAGGTTATGTTATACTACATTTGACGTTATGATTAAATTACATTGATTTAATATTGTCTTATTACTTTGACATATCGTGTTATTTATTATTTTTAGATATTAACTAAATGAAAGGAACGAATTTATCTGAAAATATATCTTATACAATATTTAATTGTCTAAAAGCTATATGTAAAAATTAAAATATTGAGAATAAGACAGAATCTAACATTTAAAGAATTAATCAAAGATTTTCAAAATGATCATTAAATTTACAAAAATAATTCACTGCTCATCTGAACATCCATCTTATCCTGCTTCTAATCTATTGGATCACCGTAAAAACACTTCATGGAGATGTGCAAAGCCTGGAGAAATGTTAGCAACGGTTACCTTTCAATTAGCTGAACCTTCTACTATAACAGGAATTGATATTGGTAATTATCGGTCTTGTGTGGTTATTGTTACTGCATCTACATCTACAGATCCAGACACTTGGCTTCCTATCGTACAACATCAATTCATGAATAACGATGAGGCTGCGAATGGTAAATTCAAAGATCAAGTACAGTTGTTCACTAAAAAGGAATTAAATCCAGATAAAATAAAAACAAAATTTGACCGAATTAAAGTTACTTGTATGCAGTCAGCTAACTTGAAGGAATTATTTGGTCTAATGTTTTTCATAGCAAAAACAGAAGTAATGGTTGATTTAGGGCTAGACGTTTTTGGGCGATTCAAATTAAAACAAAAAGAAGAAAATGATGGCAAACCTCCGATAGATGAATTCAAAGAGAAATATCTTAAAATGATGGCGAAGAAGAAAACGGAACTAAATCTTAAGGATGATTTACTTAAAAAAGCTAAAGAAAGCGGTATGATGGCTTTCTCTAAACGCCAAGAAGAAAATAGGGAACCAATGAAAAGACCATTATTGGAAAAATTAGAGGCTGGTAAGACTGAAGAAGTATTTGGAAATCAAAATAAAACTCCTCCATCAAATAAATATGAATTAACTACAGATATAGCAATAGCTAATGCGACAGAGATGAAGGATAAACAAAATGAAAATGTTATGCGTACTCCATTTGGAGACATAATACCTTCTTCAAATTCAAAGAGAAATAGTATTGATAATGTAGAATCTAAAAAACGTCCTTTGACTTCGGAGGAAAAGAATATACAGAAAAAAGTGAAAAAGGAATGTCCAAAATGTACGATAGAATCAGATGATAAACCATGTGCACAGTGTGGACGCTTGGCACAACCTGTACCACTTTCTCCTTCTATTACTAAAGTTACCAAAAATAAACCTAAGAAATTATTTTCTCAACTTTTTCAAGATATAACTTTTTCTCTTAGTGGATATGTTAATCCTCAAAGGGACGAAATAAGAAGAAAGGCAATTAAAATGGGTGCCACATATATTGCTAATCCAAACACTACTAATAATTTATGTACACACTTAATCTGTGCTTTTGCTAATACACCAAAATTTCAACAACTGAAGAATCATTCTAAAATAGTATCACATAAATTTATCGAAGATTGTTATAATGAAAGAAAAAGGTATTTTACAAATTACATAAATATTTATTATACTATAAATTATCTATCTTGTAAATGAATAATTTTATTGTTAATTATAGATTACCATGGAGAAGGTATGCTATGGATAATAAAGAGAAAAAGAAACCTGAAAGCGAAGATGAAATTGAAGCTGATGAATCTCCACAAGGAACACCTAATCCATTCGAAGAGGACACAGATTCTGAAACCTATTATTAATTAAAAATAGAGATAACGAATCGTTTTTTATAAAAAAAATATTGAAAGTAAATTAACTATAGTTTATCTTAGTACATCACAATAAAAAGAATTTTAATTATTTAACTAACAATAAAAAAATTCTATTTACTGATGTACTGTATTTAGTATGTATAGAAGGGCTGAAAAGTTGAGAATTTTCAAAACACAAACTTTTAGTTCTACAAGATTTACTGTCATGAGATTCACTCTCATTCTAAGATAAAACTAATTTATTTTAATTATTCATTTGATAATTCTGTAGATTTTTATTTACTTTTCAAATTTAAACCTACAGATATTATAAATATTTTCTTGGACACAAATATCTTTTTATATTGTCTAACAAAACTTAACTACATAAAAATATACTAAAAAGATGTATCATTATATTTGATCTGTATAATATTCTATATTGTACATTCTATATATTCTTATATATTTTATTCGAAATAAAAATTATTTTTTTCTAATTTTTTTTCATTTTACTTTGTTCAGGATAGAGGATTAATTTTTTAATATACATGTTTGGATCGGTTTTTAAATATCTTTGATATATATATATTATACATTATAATATATATTGTTTATATTTATTTTATTTTGCATAATATAATTACTGACTTAATATACTAAATTGCATAATTTATTTATCATAATCGAATATCTATACAAAAAGTATAAAATTTTTGCTTCTATCTTATTTCATAAGATAATGTACAATTATATTATATTATGTGCATCAAAGTGTAAAAATTTTTTTTTAAATAATTACTAAATATCTAAAACAATTATATTACTTTTTTTTCTCGTCTCTTTTTTTTTTTTTTTTTTAAAGGGAGTAATTTATATTATATTAATTTATATAATTTTATTATGAACATTTGATAATTTTCTGACAATCACAGTTTCTATATATTGTTAATTGATATTTTTAATATTTACAATTGCAATAAAATATTATATCTCAGTAAGAGTACAACTTACTTACTCTTTACTTTTATGAATATTTTATATATTCAAAACAATTGAGATATCACAAAATACTATAGGACAAAAGTTTAACCTCATTTTATATAACGTTCTGCATAAAAGCCTTAAAAAAATTAAATATCAAATCCCAATGATATTTTAAATTCAAGAATTATAGTCAAATGTTTAATATTTTCTCTTGATATTGCAATTAACGAGCCCCGATGGTTTTATTAAAAAGAGTATTAGCAATAGCAATAACTGGAGAGAACAATTTTAATGGATAATTGCTGCAAAGTATTCAATAAATATTAGATTAAAATGAAAATATAATAGTAATTATATACAAGTATAAAAATAAGAAAAAGACATACCCAACTCCAGTTACAGGTTCTGCTTCGATTCCACTTATAATAAAAAATGGAAATAGAACAGAAAAAAAGCAGCCACTGTGAAAAAAAAAAGAGAAAGAATTGTTTTTATATAACAAAAGACAATTGATTATTTTATTTTATTTTATTTTATATCTTACCTCATTACATATGATGTAAACATTCGAATAGTTAGTGCTAATGGTAATCCAAAGCCCAAAAAATATGGCCAATTTTCTTCTATAAAAGTCAGTCGTCTATGCAATTCCCAACCCATATTGTACCATTTGTATTCAAAAGCATAAAGAGCATATAAAAGGCACGTATGTACAAGGGAAAGTATATCACCTAATAAAGGTAATGGCATTTTGGATACTAGCGTTGATTGTCCTAGAAATAAAGTTGCCACTAATAAACTGAAAAGATAGTCTGCTACCAATTTGGCCCAATTGGGTGGATTTGATGGTTTTCCTTGTCTATACCTATACGCACTATCAGCTATATCCTAAATTGATAATAATAATAATAATAATATGAAATATAAAAAATGAATATGTTCATAGTTATAGATTAAATTAGAATTGATTTTTACCTGAAACCAAAAACTGCTGACTATGCGACTCAGTAGAAAAAATGGTAATACCCAAACAGTTTCAAAAGTAAAAGATAAAAATGGTTGTGTCCAGGACCATACTGTTGCTGCCATATCAGGCGAATGGCCAAATATAATTGTCAGTAAATACTTAATGAATGGAAGAAGTCCACTTTCAAAAATTGTTATACTGACCCAAAAGACCATGCCATTTAGTACGCAGCATTCAATTGTGCGCTTTAACACTGTAGACCCTCTATTACATATAAACTTATTATTATATTTTGGTTAATTAAATTAATTCAATGATCATTAATCAATCTCAATTTGAATGTAATAACATACTGTTGTTGATTAGAATGTATTGCAGAGCTACGTGTAGGAGTACTTCTTTTGTGTTTGTCAGTTTTGGAAGGTTGTCTATTAATTAATCTTTCATTAATTTGTCTTTGTATATGAAAAAGAACGATAGCTCCTTTCAAACTGTCTATAAATCCTTTGCACACAGCATGGATTATTCCCTAAAACAATAATTTTGATTTAAAAAAAGAAAACCTATACATTGCCAACTTAAATACATGTATGTCAAAGAAAATACATATCAAACAGAAGAACAAAGCAATTGTTAATAGGTAAAATAATCATTTTGAAAATAATGAATTACAATTACAACTACTACTTACAGTTAGGTTATCCATCATGTTATGCCGAATTTGTGGATTAATCTATTGTCTAAGTGCATGGAGTGATCTGCTAAAATAATATTACTCAATATTTATATCTGACATGACAATAGAATTGGAAGAAAAGATAATTCATATATAATAAAGGAAAGAATAAGTTAGTGATTACAATACTTACATAGATGATATGAAAACTATTACGTTTATCAAATTTCTAATTAAAAATGTACTACAAATTTCCATCATAATCAAAAGTTAAATAAGATAAATCTTACAAAATCTATAAGTTTATTTTTTTCGATCAATTGTAACGAGTAAAAGTGGGAGAAGAAACAATTGCAACGATATACATCTGTTTGCAATAACTGTTTAGTTGTATAAATTCTGACCAGAGGTCGCGCATATATCAATGAGAGTTAAAAGATCATGGCTATCTTTTATCTTATTTTGTTTTTCTTTGTAGAAAGTAGAAATTAAAATTCAATTATAAATAAAATTAAAATATATCAGATAATGAAACTTGTATAATTTTTATTTTGATTATTAACGAGTATTATTTAAATAATCGATTATTCCACCACATTGCTACTAATAATTGTGCTTTGTTAGATAAACATTTTCAAAATTGTGAATAAGTTCTATACGCAATTTAAATATTAAATAAAATGACAATCGCTTTATATAATCGATCAAATGTTTCATCTTTATTTGCATAAAGAATTAATTCTTTTGAATTAATTAACCTATTATGTATGTATAGATTTGCATAATATAATCAGTATAATCATCAAGTCACGTTCGTTGAATCTATTCATTGTTAGGATTGGTATGCAAATATTAGTCCAATGAAACGTAAGATTTATATTGTTAGAAATAGAGAAACAATTTAATACTAAAATCTATAGATATTTAAGTATGACTCTTGCCAATCTTTTGCGATAACCTTCTATATATATAGATATAGATATATTCATACATATATTTCGTAATTTACAATTCAAAGTATATAAATACTTGTACATACGTTAAAAATAAATCTTGGGAAATTGAACTCAGAAACTTTTCAACAATTTCTTTTATAAAGAAACATTTTTAGACAAATTTCTTTTATAAATCTTTACGTTCCTAGATACAATTCCAATTATGTTTTTCTTTTTTTTTTACACAGTTTCAAAATAATACAGTTTAAGAAAAACCATTCCATTATTTACAAGGTTTATAACATATTACAATGGTTTATAACAAAAACCATTCCATATTCACAATTCATTTAACGCAATTTCAATATTATTAGGTCGAGTCATAAGTAACTTCTGATGCGGCTATGTAACACATGGGCTGAGAAGTACCAGGCCTAACAAAGACAACACGGTTTTTTTTTTCGTTCAAAATTGGCTTTATTCATCAATATAATCTCTATCAAGAGCAACACAATCATTCCAAGGCCGCTCTAACATTTCAATACCACTTTTGTAGAACGATTTATCTTTTGCCTATCTTAAAATAGGTCTCAGTTTCAGCAATAACTTCTTCATCAGAGCTGAATTTTTTTCAGCGAGCACTCTTTTGAGATCTGCAAATAGGAAAAAGTCACTGACGGCCAGATCTGGAAAATACGGTAGATGGGAAAGCAATTCGAAGAACTCATAGCCCAATTCATAGAACTTTGCCATCGTTTTTTTGGATCAATTGTGAGCACGCGCGGCATCCACTTTGCACACAGCTTTCGCATGTTCAAGTATTCATGTATTAATGTCCTATACATTCCTTTGATATCTTTAGAGTCTCAGCTAACTCAATCAACTTTATTTTACGCTTATTTCAAATTATTTTGTCGACTTTCTTGATGTTTTCATCGGTAACAGCCTCTTTCGATCGTCCGCTGAGCTCATCATCTTCGACGCTCATTTTGCCTCGTTTAAACTTAGCAAACCACTTCTCAACGATTGATTTTCCTGGTGTAGAGTCCGAATAATGTTTATCAAGTCAAGCTTTGGTTTCAATAATATTTTTTGTCAATAAAAACCAATGTTTTATTAACACACAAAAATCTTTTTTCTGCATCTTTTTGAAACTAACAAAAGCTGCTTCACTCAAAATGTTATATCTCACGAACCAACTATTCGACAGTTGGGAAATTTATACACATATCTTTTGAAGGTTAGTACTAACTAAAAATGAGATGAATGCAATAAAACTAGCGCCATTTATGTGTTAGGTCCGGGACTTCTCAGCCCATGTATTAAAATCTATTTTTCGTATTTACCTACTATAAGTCACTGAAACAAACGGATTTTCGATATCACTATATAGATGAGGATTCAGTTAGTCTTCTGTTAACTTTTTTATGCAATCAATGTTACATTGTCTTGCACTTATTAGTCACAGAAACGCCATTCTTTGTCTCGTAAAAAACGGAAGTTATTTATTACTCGACCTAATATTTTCATTCTAATGTAATAATCTTTTTTAGGCAATCATTATTACGAAAAGATATCAACGAGAAAGAATAGATCGATTAATAAACAAAAATACAATATTGGAATTTCACGTGTGCCATTGACTGACGTTCAAGAAATTACCGAATACGAAGATTCCACGGACAATTATTTTACATCAATAAATAAATCAAAGGTACAAAGATAAACCATTTTATTTTTTAAGAAATTCTATATCGATATATATAAGCATTAATATCTTTTACAAATTTTTAGGAAATTATATCGAAGAATGAAAAACTTGGATGCAATACTTTGTTAAAAAAGAAATTATTCGACAAAGGAAAGAAAAATCAGATTATTAGGAAAATAGAATCATCTAAATCTTCGATCGATAGTAAGATTTTATCCGATCATTTTCCAATTTTTAACCCTTTGCACTTTGCTGTCTCACCGTATGAGACATTAAAGTTTATTAGTGATTACGAGGAATGAAGTTATTTCAGCACAACTTTTTGAGACATGCATGTTTCCCTGATGTTTTCTCTTAAAATAGCACAAGACAATGAATCAAAATATAGTCAAATAACAAAGATATATATAAAAGAAATGTCAGCGTGTTTTGTGTTCTAAGAAAATGCGAGACGCGTGCTCACGACGGTTCGAGAACTTTTTGGCGAAACTTGAGAAGAGCGATAAGAAGAATTTGTAGAAGAAAGGTTTTTATAAGAGCATATCTCGCATTTTATAATGAGATTTATAATGTATAAAGAAATATTATTAAATAGTGTCACATTTCAAATACAATGGAACACGCTCGCTTTTTGTTCAATTGCAACGCTATTACACATATACATTCTCTTGGTAAATAAGATCTTTTGGTAAAAGTTCTTTAGATAAATATGTTCCTTGATGTCTACAGATTAATATAAGTCCAATATCATTAGAATCCGTTACATGGTTCCAAAGTTATACTAAATAATACGAGGGTCTGTAAATGTGTCGTTTCTGCCTCGAAGTCGCGCGGAGTTGTTGCTACCCAGCATCAAAAGTTGTGCAGAGTGCAAAGGGTTAATTATTATTTTTAGATAATCTAAATCCCATTATATTACAGGTTCATCCAGTACAAAATTATCTATACGTTTACGTGGTGGTACAGATTTTCTTCAATCTCAATCAGTAAGTGAATGATTGTACCAAAAAATTCACATATACACACAATTATTGTTAAATAATTATTGTATACATTATAGAAAACAAAAACGGTTCTCGATGATTATAAAGATCGTTTTCTTCGAACGAAAAATATTCAGAAACCAATCGTAACAAGAAAACAAAGTGAATTCAATGATCGTAAGATTTACCAGCATAATTTCGATTAATTATACAAATTATACAGATGATTTGTTAATAATACAAATATTTGTATATTTACATAGAAAAATTTGTCTATGGTAAAGCAAAGAATAAATCATCATTAAAGTTGTCAAGTTTCCAGAAAGAAAGACAAAGTGTTGAACAAACGAAGACATTAAAAAACGTCAGTAAACTAACAGTTCTTCTCTTATATCTTCACTTTTTATTATCATATTACTTATCTTTTTCTAAAAGTCAACGATTTCAAGAAATGTTAGAAATGTGTTAAAAACTAAATACAAATAAATGATTACAGCTTTATTAAGAGCTTAATTAACAATAATAATAATATAGAAATTATAAATACATTTATTTAACCCTTTCATTATAACATAATTTATACGACCAGTATATGGATTGCTGATAACGAAAGGGTTAAGTTATTATATAATTCGAGTTAGAAGTTGGTTCTTGTTAAATGAAATAAATAAAAGGATTAGGTAGTGAGGTTAGGTAACCAAATATCGGAAGATTTTAATATCCATTGCGGGTTAAAACAAGGGGACGCATTGTCACTCCTTTTGTTCAATTTAGTACTGGAATTCGCTGTCAAAGAACTGCAGAAAAGTAAAGATGGTCTACAATTGAACGGGACAACACAATTGTTGACATACGCGGACGATATTGCTTTATTAGGGAACAATGAAGAGTCATTAATTAATAACGCAAAAATATTAATAGATAGTACTAAAAACGAAGGGCGCACAAAATATTGGTCGGTATACCAAACAGGAAAAGACCACTAGGTAGACCAAGACATAGATGGGAGGATAATATTAGAAGAGACCTGAAAGAAATAGGATACGATGGAAGGATCGCGTTCAGGGACGGGAACAATGGCGGGATTTGGTATTTGTGGCAATGAACTTTCAAGTTTCTAATGCCAGTTAATAATAATAATAATAATGAAGAATTAATCATGCATCAAAATATAATATAATATAATAAGTAAATAATTACATAATTAAAAATGAAGCGTGCTATAATAATATAGCTGAAATGTTATTATGCATTATTTTCTACAAGTAATAATTATATATTTTACACTAAGCGATTTCAACATTACATTGTACACGGAATATCATACTTGGCCCATCTAATATTTCGAAAATAACCGAATATTCTCCTTCAGGTGGATCATCAATTTCCACATCAAATTGACCTGACCCATAAGTACCCTAGAAAATGTTCGATCGATAAAATTATTACGTAAAGAATTTAAATGATAATGACACAATCATTGAAATTAATTCTTTAATACTTACAGCAGGTATTGGACAATTTCCTTCATTAAAATCAGGGTTATCGAACGATAAGAAATAACCTTTGAATATGTCGCTCGAACTCATACTACATAAATCAACATTTTGTTCCATCATTGAATTGCCATCTTCATCGTTTATTATCACGTGCACCTACAATGATATTAAATTTATTTATTATTATTCGTTCGTTAAAAAAAAAAAAAAAAATCGAAATAATTCGAATAGAAATTTTTTCTTTATTACAAATTACTAAAAAAAAAAACAATATTAAAAGATATTTATATAAATGAAAATACCGCTACAGTACTCGGACTCAGTTCAGAATTAAAAGTCAATTTTGAATTCGTTATTCCTTTATCGGATACATTTAATTCGTCTAATGATAATTGTCCTGGAGCTAAGTTTTCTATGTTACAACCTTTTATTTTTAGTTCTGTTGCTTCCTGTAAACATGATAAACAATTATTGAACTATATTTATTGATAATATTTATATATATATGTGAAAAAGAAACTCACAACGTAATATGGAAGTAATAGAGCGCACAATATCGAAACTGAAAATGCAAAATACATTTTCATTATTATTCACTTTTTGAGAAAGAATATTATTTCGTTGGTACTGACTAACTTCTCACGTTCCTTTAAAAAAATCTTTTTATATAGTCGTTGATGGATGTGCGTGCATAGTTCTAATAAAATGATTAAAGGATACCTAATCTATAAAAGATCTTTTTTTTTATTCATAACTTCACTACTACTATTATATATTTATATTATACGTTCGAATAATTGAAAGCGTGAGAACAGGAAATAACAAAAATAAGACAATAAAAGTAATTTAATTATTTTCCAGTATTCAGATACATTTATTGTCAAGGAATAATATTTATTTGTGACATTGCACGTTTGTAACGTTACTTGTTATCAAATGGTGAGAAAAAAATAATATATATATATATGTTACGATTAATTATTTCTATCAAGTTAAAAGTAATGCGTAATATTTATTCTATCTTTCCTGTTACGATAATAAAAAAAAAATGTTATTCGGTTGATACGTGAGAAATGAAGAATTAAAATGAGATTAAATATTAAAATAAAAATTCGAGTATAGTGCTACTCAGTATATTCAGTATATTCTATATTCATTCGAGTATAGTCGAGTATAGGCGAGTATAATAGAGTATAGTCGAGTATACACGAGTATAATAGAGTATAGTCGAGTATAGACGAGTATAATAGAGTATAGTCGAGTATAG
>NW_015148992.1:749734-845019 GCF_001465965.1 Polistes dominula | reverse complement strand
GTCGAGTATAGACGAGTATAATAGAGTATAGTCGAGTATAGACGAGTATAATAGAGTATAGTCGAGTATAGTCGAGTATAGTCGAATATAGTCGAGTATTTTTGACCGGGACTACCGGTTGACCTTAAAGATGCTTTAACTGTGCACTCTCCGTCCTCTATCTCGAAAACGATTCAACATATAAAAAAACTTTTTAAACAAAAGTTATAAGAAATTTAATCCTCTAAAATATTGATAATAAATACAAATATCGAAAAACCCACAGGAAACGAGATATTTGCAAAAAAATCGATTTTTGTGACTTTTGACCTTAGATTTTAATAGTCGCGTACACCCTATAATATGTAGGTTTTGAGATAACATTTAAAATGTCAAAATAAAAGTTTATACAAGTTTATAGCTTGGTATTTCCAATTTCGAGATTTTTTCCTAATTTGACTGGACTATTCACACGAGCTCTTGTTCTATTACATTTGTAATCTTTCGAGATAAGATTGTTATCGATATTTTTAAAGTATCTATATCCTTTATCGATAATATCGATTGGTCGAAGTTATGCTTCAAGTTCGATTGGTGCACTGCACATGGTTCATCATGGCGCATGAGTAAATGTTATCGTCGGATAATAATCATTTCGTGCTGATTAATTAAAAGGAAAAAGAAAGAAATAAAGAATTTATTTATAACGTTTATAAAGTGAAACAATTGGATGAAGTTAATTGAATCAAAGTTAAAGTTTGAGATGTGATTGATTGTTTTGCCCAGTTTGACAGCGGGGGTGTGACGACTTAAAGGGCCATCTCTTAAAATTCATTTCTTTTATAAATTAGTATTAAATTGTATTGTTAATAGAGTGCTCTTGTTCGTGCCTTTTACAGTTTTACTCAAATTTTGATTTGTATTACTTTCATCTTTCTACGTTACTCTGTTCAAAAATAACAATTCTACGTAAGTACAAAAAAAAGTCAAACAAACATTCACATTATTTTAAATCGTAAATTACTTCTCTTACTTCAATTGTTATAAATTTGTATTCTTTTCAATTATTGAATTATTCATTTTTACGATTTTAATGTTATTCTTGTAATATTCATTGTCAATCAAATTTGTATTATTAATTTTATGACGTTTAAGTCCAATATATTACATATACGTTTTTAGGTTAATTTTGTTTTTTAACTATGATACATATATTATGCATAATGTATAAAGTACATATAGTATAAGATACATATATTATGCATAATATATAAAGTTTGATAAAGATTTAATGTACAAAGTTAACTATAAATATTAATATTTGAAATGTCTTTGTTTTTAGGTTATTATACAAGCATTTGTTATTATTAATCTTTGGTACAATTGCATTGTCAAGTATTATTAAATGCAAAGTATTGTGCTGAAATCACGTGTCAAATATTAAGATAGAAATGCCGTTGAGTCCAATGAATCATAATACAGCAACAATGGATGTTAGAGAAGGTGCTGGTGCATCTGTTCATGTAACCACTACTTCCTGTACTCCACCTCCATCATATAACATTAATGTACCTCTTGAACATCCTTGTACGATACCCAGAGACTGTGGTGCGCCACCTTCTTATCAGGAAGCCATAAATAACTATGGTAAGTACAATTAAATGTTAATATTACAAAATATTTCATTGAAATGTTTAAACAATAAAAGTACTTTTCTTTCAGTACCTCCTCCTCCTTCATATGATTCTTTGTTTGGTCGAATAAGAGAGGTACGAAAAGTCTCCAAAGGTATATTTGATTTCATCAAAAATATTATCATTCTACTCATTTGTACAAGTACGTGATTAATTATATTATTTTAAATAACAATACGTTTAAAATTAATTTCTTTATATCAGATAATATATATATGTGTGTTTTTTATTTTGTTTCAGTTGGATTCACTATTATATTTGTTATGACAATTGCAGTTCCAATATCCATGGTTATTATTGGAGGGATGTATCTATACAAGTGTCCGCAGGGTGAATACATACCTGTTTATTTATTAGTAGGTGGAATAATTGGCATATTTAAACAATTATTACATTTATCTGCATATGTGAGACGACGAGAACAAAGAGATGAAGAAAGGATTAGGCAATCAACAACGCAAACAGTTATTAATTGCTTCATGCTTGCCTGGCTTATAATTGGTAAATAAATTTATCATAATGTTTAATTGTCCAATATATTAAATCAATTTTGACAAGTTTATATTATCGTTATTTCTTGTACTATTTGTCAGGTACTACATGGGTGTACCAGGCATACGAACCAAATTATGACTCATCCAAGGCGTTATATTGTAACAAAACTTTATATTTATTTGCATTTTGGTTGATAAACTCTATTTATATATGTTTTGGTATTTATATAGCAGGTTATTGCATTTTTACAATAGCTAGTATTGCGTTTCAAAGGCCACTACCTAATTTCATGTAAAAGACAATTGAAGTCATTTGAAATAAGAAAAAAAAAGAACCATTGTTAAATATTTTGGCTTTTTGGGAGCAAAAAAAGAAATAAGAAAAAAGGCATTTATGACGTGAGTCACTCGATATTGGGGCACAAAAAATTCGTCCACGTTTATGTACCTGAGATACTTAAACGACAATTTATGCACAGATTATTTGCGTGTTAGAAATACCACTAAAACACTTATATGTCTCATACTTATGAACTTAAGGTTGGTTATGAACAAATTTTTCATACTTATTGATACATTTATTTATAATCATTAAAAATAATACTCACTATTCTTTCTAATTTGTAATCGGTTTACAAAACTTTAATCGATAATGATGTAAAAGAAGTACTCATTCCTAATTTGTCAGTGGCTGAATGACTTTTATCTGAGAAAAGAAAAAAAAAAGGATGCTTTAATCACTTTAGGCTGTGGATATTTCGTGATAAACACGGATCTTAATCTTGTGCCAAGAGAAAGCAAGGTCGTAGGAGAAAACTATTTTGTTACTGCAGTATTGAATACAAGAAAAAACAAATGTCGAATGCAATTCGTATTTGTGTGTACGTAAAATTGATATTTACAATTTGGCATTACGTCGCATATATGCTTTGACTTTAAAAATTCGATCTCTCATCTCTCGAATAAACGTTTTTTTTTTTTTAATTAGTATTAAAAATATCTTATGAATAACAACACTGTTATAACTTTTGTAACAACAAAAATAATAGCTGTTCTTAAACCCATCATAAAATAATTGTAAATGATCAAAGATCATCTCTTTCACTTAGATGTGAAAAGAGTATTTATTACTTATGGTAAACAAGACTGCGATATTTCGCGTTAACTTAACATTATTTTGCCCTCTTATTCGTCCTTTTAAGCCTTTAATCACCTCCAGTAGGCCTTCATTGTTAATATGATAAAATCTGATCTTATACAGTTATCTTTATTGTATAATCTCTGTATCATGCGCTTGAAGATTTCCAATTTTTGAAAATATTATATTGTAATATTAAAATACCTTTTTTCTTTCGATATTACGACACAATCATTATAAAGGCTGTAGTTATTCAAGACCATAATATTTTGAAAATAAGTACAGTATATTCAATTGGTATAAACATTTGATATACAGTGGAGGAATATTAATTTAAGAATAATGTATTATAAACATAATGTTGTAACATTTTTTCCACTTTCATACATTTTTAGCTACTTTGTCTTCCTATTAAGTAAGTTATCAAATTAACTTTTCTACAAATGTGTGTATGTGTGTGTGTCTATAATAATCTCATTACTGTATATCGATTGACTAACACGCGCTTGCATTATGCTGCATTTATGAATGTTGAGAGCAAGCTTGTGCTTTTCAATATAAAATCAAGTATATTGTCGGTATAAAAAAACTTGATGTTGAAACAAGTTGAATAATAGATTTGTACATATATATACATATATATATATATATAAAATGTGATTTTAATGCACGTTTATTATAAATGAGTATATTACTCGTATTGCATTTATCGCTAATTAAATAACATTATACTATATTAATTATCCTAGTAAAACACATATTTAATGCAAAAGCAGTGTGTATCTGTAAAAAAAAAAAAAAACAATTTCTCAATCATATTATGTGCATTATTGTCTATGCACTTACGTACATTTCTTATTACAATTTTCTAAATAAACGGCTTAAAATTTCCCATTTGTATTATCTCTTCAACATGAAACGATAAATGTTCTTACTTTTGTAATGTATTATTTGCAATCTCAAAGTTCATTAAGTCTTTTTTTTATTGTGTTATATTTGTAATCATTAAAATCTTATAATTTCTAGAAATGTTTGTTAATTACTATAGAGATAAATATTTAATAAATCAAATGCACTTAAATATATTAAGTTACATTAATATGTATTGTAAATATTTCTAAATAGATTTATTATAATCTAATAACTTATTATATTATGCTACTACTATGTTATATTACGTTAATATTAACTCTTTCGTTATGGTATGCGTCATTACAAAGTGTAACCCCATACAGATAGCTAATAACGAAAGGGTTAATACGTAGGTTGGAACTTAAATAGTGGCAACCTATTTATTCACAACCGATACAAAAGAGTTACATGTTTGCACCTGTTACTGTCCTTCAAAGTAGTCACCAGCGATGTGGAAGGCGTAAAATACCGTCAGCAGAGTTTGTTCTGTTGATGGTGCGAATGGAGCTGTCTACTGCCATGTCTCATCCCGTGTTACGATACGGCGTAATAAGAAAGCCTCTCTTTGGAGCTCATAGCGCTCCAAGTGCGTCTGAGCAGCTTTGTAACGCATCCATTTCTGCATTTCCGTCAATTCATGCGGAACCCATCGTGGCATTCGCTTCAGAACTGTTCCAGGGATTCGACAAGCAGTAGACCACTCCATTCGCACCATCAACAGAACAGGCTCTGCTAATGGTATACTACACCTTCCAAATCGCTGGCAACGGGTTCTACACAACGCTGGTGACTACTTTGAAGGACAGTAACAGGTGTAAACATGTAACTCTTCTTTTGTATCGGTTGTGAATAAATAGGTTGCCACTATTTAAGTTCCAACCTACGTATAATAAATTTAATAAAATATGATAAGCATAATATAACAAGTAAAAAAAGAAAAGAAAATGACCGTTGTTATACTCAATTATTTTTTTTTTAAATATTATGTACTCAGTATTCAATAACTTGTCTGAAACATTTCAAATAAAATAAGCAAATGAGAAATAATTTGAAAGAGCAAACGTATATTTTATGTATCTTCTAGGTGAGTAATGAAATCGGATGGTGGCCTTGGGGAAAAATGTTCTGCATTTTCGTAATCTTCGTAATCGTGTAAATGATACTTTAAATATTCTTCCGGTTCCATCCAAGGCTCGTCATCGAGACACTTATCTGTTAAAGACTGCAACGATACCTGGAAGATAAGAAGGAATGAATAAATTTGAAACAAGGATGAAAAGAAAGAAGGAAACACAGATTTGAAATCTTAGAAATGTACCGGATATACATCGAATGTAATCAACGACAACTTAAAACAAATCGAAATGATGATCGAACGGAACACTCGACCCGGATATCGTGATTCTATTAATGAACATCCGAGTTGAATTGTCTGGCAAAAAGGACGAAAATAGAAAGCCGGAAATTCTCGTTAATATGAGAACAATCGAATAAGTTTCAGACGACCGTTTACAGTACTACTTTACTTCCGCTTTCTCCATTTTCAGACATCGAAAAGTATCCGTAATATATTTTCGTATTTTTTAAAATAATATTTGAATGATTTATAAAAAAAAAAAAGAATATATTAGGTCGAGTCATAAGTAACTTCCAATGCGGCTATGTAGAATCTATTTTTCGTATTTACGTACTCTAAGTTACTGAAACAAACGGATTTTTGATATCACTATATAGATGAGGATTCAGTTAGTCTTCTGTTAACTTTTTTATGCAGGATAGTAAAAAGTGCATATTCGACATGTAATGCTTTAAGAATTGAAACAAAGCAATAACACTAAAGTGGCAACTGATAACTGATAGGGTAGACAGAAATTGGTTTGTAAAATTCCGTTCTGGAGATACGATCTTAAAAGATGAACCGAGTGTAGGACGTATTTCCGACCTTGATGAACCTTTTCAAGGTAATATTGGAACAAAATCCAATAGATACGTTGAACAATTGCAAAGAGTGCAAAAAAAACTCATAAAAGGGTCAGTAAAGCCACTCTTTGTCTCATAAAAAATGGAAGTTATTTATAACTCGACCTAATAATTATGATTTTTGAGAATAAAATACCTCTTCCTGCAAAGGTACAGCTTCAGGTGGTAATAAATTAGGATTATATGGAGTTATGCAACGTGCACGCCATACAGGTAGAATACCCTTTTTCAATGGAACGGGTTGTTGTTCATCAAGAGGTATTCCTTCCGCAGGTTTATCTTCGATCGTTTCTTCTTCTTCTGTCTTTGTATCTGCTTCCGTAGCCTTATCAAATATGCATATTTTTTTATGGATTAATGTTTGAGAATATTTAAAAATGACTTACAGTATCAAAATCTTTTATTTCTTCCTTAGTTTCCTCATAATCAGGATCTCGTAGATGTACGTAATGTCCATGTTGCATGCACGCGTTTTCAAAGGTAAAACAACCGCGTCCTAATGGCTAAGATATATAGCAGAAGGTATAATATTAGAATAAGAAAAATGACCATTTCTTTGTCAATTCGATTTACGTGAGTTACCAAATTTAATTCCCAAAATCCATGATATCGATGACGTGGGTATACAATTTGACCGGGTCCTTGCATGCGATCTTTTATCCAAGTACCCATAAATTTAGTCCCAGTTGCGGCGTAGAGATACGTTCCCAAACCATGACGAAGATTCTTTTTCCAGGAACCTTCGTAAACGTCGTTATTCTCGTAGAAATATACACCAAATCCATACTTAGTATCACGCTTCCATTCGCCTGTTTTTAACGACATTCTTTTAGAAAGGTTTTTATCATTCATTTTCTTCTTCCTTTCTTTCTTTCTTTCTTTCTTACCACCCCTCCTTCTACGTTTTGATCTATCATCCTACGTAATATTTATAAAAATATCAGACACTATAATTACAGATTTACGTAATCGAGATATCAACAGACTGTTTTTTTTTCTTGGAATATCTTCTAACTTGTTATTAGAAATAAAAAAAAAAAAAACACCTTCATTCTATTATGTCTCGGATCTCTCAGGAGGAGGAGGAGGAAGTGTCAATGGTCGGCTCGTAATATAATATCGTATTATATTTAGCAACGATGAATAAAAGTTTGATATCTAGTCGAACTACTTTCTTTCTTTCTTTCTTTCTTTCTTTCTATTTTCTTCCAATTAATCAAATATTATTGTACCACTTATGTAGAAGAAATAATAAAGTTACACGCATATCGTGTAAGTATACGTGCACATGTGTGTTTGTGTGTATACGTAACGTACGTTCGTTGATGATTTGGAAAAATATTTCTTCGAATTTCTAAGGTACGAAACAAAAATAATTGTGTGGATACACGTGTTGAGTGTCGACCCACGTCAAGTGGCTTCTTTGAATCTGAATCGGATCCTATTTTCGTACATTCTTCCGTACCTTCGTATCGCGTTCCATCGGGGTACCAAAAAATCCCTTGGCCGTATTTAAGTCCCTGTCTCCATTCTCCGTCGTATCGAGCACCATTCTTGAATACATAGATACCTTTGCCATTTCTTAGTCCTTCGCAATATTGACCAACGTACATGTCTCCATTGGGTAACAAAGTTTTACCGAAACCGTGTCGACTACCTTGCTCATTTCTCTCCCCTTCGTACAACTAAAATTACAAATACATTTTCTACGAATTTTCTATTAACGAATTAACATTCAAAGATAAATCGTGTATATATTTCTTGTTGAATTCCATTAAAATAATAAAAAATTAATTACGCCAAGAGGATTTTCTTCAACTTCTCCGTATTCGCCGGGAGTCAGCAGAGGTTCTGTCATTTTTTACTAACACAAAAACAAACTATTATATTATAATTATCGAAACTTACATAAACGATTCTAATTTGTTTTTTTTTGCAATAAAATATACTAGATTAATGTAATGACGCCTTTACGTCATCATTGTCAATGTAATAGCATGAAAGGTGCTCTCATTGCTTTTATAAATAGAATAACATATATTAGAATGATATAAAAATATAAAAATCAAATAAAATAATAGTTAAGAAGAAATACTTTTTCTTCACGTTTTATTTTGCGTGGGTACAAAATATTTCTTTTTAAATTTAATTAGCATCTACAGGTTTTACTTGTTTGATCTCTGATATTTTTCTCTCTTATGAGCTTTTATTTTTATTTTTTTGTTTTAATTACTCGCTAATAAATTAATCTTATTTCTTAATTTTTATAAAATAAAATCATACAAAACAAGGTATCAAAAGATAAACACGAATTTGACGTATATTTAAGGGTATATTTTTTGTTTGATTATTTTCTTCTTATTCTTTTTTCTTTTTTTTTTTTTTTATACAGACACTAACAATAATAAGATATTATAAACATAGTTGTACAATAAATTCATTCTTTCAATTTTCTTAGTATATTCTTTTAATAACACAGAAAAATTCTCACAATTGTACTCTCCTCAATACAAGATATATACTTTCGATTATGTCATGTCTTTTGTTGATTGTTTTTTTTTTTTTGCAATTTTGTCAAAGAACCACCTGTGCGATCAATTAACACATGACGACTGACGACTTATGATCGTGTAATAATAATTTCGTCACGTCACCGACCGGTTAACAAACCAATCAAAGCTTGCTTCTCTTTTTCCTTTTTTCGTACAGTTTCCAAATTTCGTTGCTTCCATGAACTTTTTCGTAATTTTATTGGCCGAGATCCCACGTATCGTCCTTAAATAGAAAAGAATATGATTAAACATGTTATTATCATAATTAACAACTAATTATGTGTTAAATAATATAATTTAAGTGAAAACTTCTTTAAAATGGGTGTGATTTGAAAAAATGTAACGGAGCGGTAGGCGGCGGTGTAACAGAGCAGCGGGCGTCTATGAAACGATCAAGATACTAAATAAGAAGAGAAAAAGAGACAAACATATCGGATTAAACCTGCGAGAGAATGAGACAGAATATAGCTATACACTTTTTCTTATTCTCGGTCTTTGACTCGTAGTTCGCACCGCACCGCATTCCGCATTCCGCATATATATACATATACATATATCCCTCCAACAACACGATTTCTCCTAACACGGTTTTGCAATTACACGATTTACAATTTGCGGGAATCCTCCTACAACACGGCATTGATATATATATAATGATATATAATATATGATATATATCAATATGATGATATATAATATAATGATGATATAATAATATAATTAATAATATTAATAAAAAAGGTTGGAGTACGCTTAACCCAAAACGCTTAACGCAAAACGCGAAACACTAAACTTGTATACTAGTACTACTTAGTATACTAGTATTACTAGTACTTAGTATACTAGTATACTATTACTTAGTTAAGTTTTATTTGTTAGTATTAGTATTACTATACTTAGTATACTAGTACTTAGTATACTAGTATACTATCACTTAGTTAAGTTTTATTTATTAGTATTAGTATTACTATACTTAGTATACTAGTATAATAATACTTTGTGTAAATATATCTACAATTAATAAAATAAACGAGAGATAATAGTTAGATAAAAATAATGTTAATAAATAAATCATTGAAATGTTAATAATATCAATAAAGTTGAAATGATATTATTTCGTACAATTGTATATTATTAAATGAAGAATTTAATAATGTGATATTATTTATCTATAAAAGTATAATAAAATTAATTAAATGCAATAAACTTTTGAAATTTTGCACGATCAAAGAGAATGAATAGAATGAAACACAGAGAATATAATGGTGAAATCAAAATTTAATATATGTTTTTGTTTGAATAAAATTTTATCTGTAAACATTCTTGAAAAGAACAAATAAACTATGTCACTTAAGAAGAGAGAGAAAGAGAGAGAGAAAGAGAGAAAAAGAAAACATTCTAGCAGCAACAGGTGATAACTACGACGTATCTATTTCATATTTTCATCTTTCATTCTCAATTATATATTTCAATAGAAATTTTATATTGTAAAAAAGTCTTTTATAAACGTCCCCCACACGTATCTGCATGTCTAAAGGAGAATATTTCTGAAGCATCCATTTACTGCGACATATTTTCTACTTTTATATAGCAATTTTGATCATATATTCTACGACATCCTTGATATTCTTTTATATACAAATTTACCTTGAAAAGAATTTTATTTATTCCCTCTTTTTTTTTTTTTTTTTTTAACAATTTACAATGGTGGAAGGTGGAAAAAGAATTGATTGATTCGAAACTACTCTCTCTTACTCGATAAAACACGTACAAGCACATCATTGTACATTTTTTTTTTTTTTATTATTATTTTTATTTTTTTTTTTATAAAAATCTAAAGAAGAAAAAGAGTATTTGTTAAATTGACCACATACCAATGTAATAAAAAAAGACAAAATTAATAATACGTGTTTCGAATATAAATGTACGATGTGATATTTTTTTTTTTTTTTAGATAAAAATCTTTCCTGAAATCAATAATTTTGATTTAAGTTAAAAACAAGTCTCATATTTTCGTTCTAACGTTAATAACAAATAATTTAATCGAACAATATTTCGTAGGAAAAGAAGAAAATGTAAGAAGGTTGTTAAAACATTTGTTAAATAGAAAAGTTCGTTAATTAAATTCAACCTTCTGAACTTGATACTACGAACTCGGCTGACCCGAAGAGGATGATCTGGTTGTTCAGATTAGAGGAGGGTTCAAGAACAAGAAGAAAGAAGAAAGAAGAAGAAGAAGAAGAAGAAAAAGAAAAAAAGGGACACGAGATATGACGGCAACGGGTCTGCGTGAAAAAGAATTTGTGCGATGCCAACGCAACTTGGTTAAAAAAAAGTCTCGAGATCCGAAAATACACAGCTTCGCAGAGTCATCAATGAGAATTCCCTCAATTTAACACACCCATACTTTTCTCTCTCTCTCTCTCTCTCACCCCTTCTATATTTGTCTTTCGTTTTAGAACAAACAAAAAATAACAAGATAAGAGTTTTACGACACCTACAACAGTTCACTAAGAAATGAACAATGACAAATTCGTGTTAACTTTTCTCCCTTATCATAAAATAATCAAACAAACAAATACTTTCTTTTTTAACTAACTTTTTACAAGATCTTCATTTAATTATTAGAAAAAAAAAAAAGAAAGAAAATAAATACAAGATCGAGAACACAGATCAGAGATGTGTGTGTAAATTGTTGTAATCAATGATGCGCAAGGTTTCACCCAGGACTATAAAACAAATTCATTCCACGTTGGTACCTCAAACGCATTTCAAATATCCATTCAAAATTCATCATTTCTGTATCTCGATCTGATTTATATATTGTTTATTATATAATTATATATTATATGTTTATGGTCTTATATTTTTTTATTTTTATGTATATTATATATTTTATTTTTTTTTTTAAATGTATTTATATATTCTTTATTATATGTTTTGGGATTATATGGGGTATATACATAATATAATAACTATATAACATAAAATAATACATATATTGGATATTATATGTTTATGGCATTATATGGTATTATATGTATATGTTTATGATAATCTAAGGTTAAAAAATACAAATGATGGAGAATGAGAGAAAAGTGTTAAAAGTATTCATTAAAAATCGCTTACCAATGAGGTAACCAATATGAGATGTAAATAGGTCAGGGTATGATGTGACCCATGGTCACGTATTCCATTAAGTAAGGAAGATGTAATTAATTTAATCGTGAAAAGGACTGCTTAAAAACGACAGACCCATGAAACGTGTCCTTTCCTTGTTTGGTGTCAGCCGATAAAAGGGTAAAGAAAATAGAGAGAGAGAGAGAGAGAAAGAGAGAAACAAGGAGGGTTAGAAAGTAATTAGTTCAGATATTCGTAAATAAGAAAGTATCTTAACTCCAATTGATTATTTCGAAAACTAATCATCATCATCATCATTGAAGAAGAAAAAACATTGAACATTTGTCTACTTCTAGGATTGTCTGTTTTTCTTCTAATCGATGACACACATTGGCAATATTCGATCATCATCATTGAAGAAGAAAAAAACATTGAACATTTGTCTACTTCTAGGATTGTCTGTTTTTCTTCTAATCGATGACACACATTGGCAATATTCGATATTTTTTAATATCAAATCTATAATAATCTATCGTGATAATAATGGCGATGATAAAGAAGACGACGATATCTCGTGTCGCGTTTATATTTTATAATACTTCCTGTGGTTGTGGATCGATAAATAGTAGATAAAAGTACACGTTAAACGTTTAATATTGAACGATATTACCGGAAAACGGGATATTTTGATGATTGAATTGAACAAATGTATTAGCATAATTTAAACGATCCTTTTGATACACGAACGACGATAATTTGAAAAGAAATTGTGGATTATTTTTTTTTCTTGTTCGCGTGTCTTTTTATTTTCTTACTTTCTTTCTTACTTTCTTATACTTTCTTTCTTTTTTTGATTCGTTGTACGAAATAATCAAATATGTTTTCTATATTTTACATTCGAGAAATCTTACGTCGCCCACGCAATTTCAAATTCCTTTCTAAATTCTTCTTCGAATTCCAAGAATAATCTGGGCTGTTACATTCCTCACCCCCCTCAGTTTATTATATGAAAACTTCTGTCAACGGCAACGAATGTTACAAACATTCAAAGATTCATACGTGCCAACGTGTGGCATCAGTATTTCTTCCTTCTTAAAGATCTTGGTAATAGGTGCGAGAGACAACACATCGTCGTTTTAAAATAAATCATGTTACTCGAATTGTTTATATTCTTTGCTCGGAAAAATAGACTCCCGATGAAAAAGAGAAAAAAAGAAAAATAGCGAAAGAAACACACACACACACACACAGTGAGAGAAAGAAAGAGAACAATATCTTCTTTCTATTTTAAAATACATTCGATTGTAATTTTAATTAATTGTAAATAATTTTAATTAAATTTCACTTACGATTAAAAATTCATTTTAAAAATCTTACGAATGATGATGATCTTTTCACGTAGATATCTATAATATTAAAATTACAACAATCGAAGATAAATTTAGAAGAAATAAATTATAAAAGGATCTCTCTGTCTCTGTCTGTCTCTCTCTCTCTCTCTCTCTCTGTGTGTGCGAAACCGTCCGATCGTACGATCACTCGAACTACTTGTTGCGTCTGACTAATATCGGAATGTACCACTTAGCATAGGATACTAGAAATACGTGACTTCAGTTTTTTTTTTTTTTTTTTCGTTATTTTTTTCTTCTATTTTTTATTTTTTCATACGCCCACGATGATATATATATATATCGAAAGAAAGTTCCCCTAGAACGATCTCTCCCTTTCTCTCTCTCTCTCTCTTTCTTTCTCTCTCTGTGTTTTTACAACGAATCCAAAGTTTATTTATTGTTCCTGTTCGAATCGAGATTATTACGAAATATAGTTGACACGTAACAATAATAAAAGTTTTTGATGAACTTAGACTTAGTTTAGTTTGCAAAAGAGAAAGAGAAAGAGAGAGAGAGAGAGAGAGAAAATGTTAATATATTTTGCGTGAACAATTGTTATCAAAGAATATAAACAGATATTATTTGTTTTTATTTGAAAAATGAACGATTTATTGAACGATCATTAAATAATTATTGAATTGATTTGAATTTAACCGAGGAATGACAATTTGTATGAAAAAAAAAAAAAAAACAAGGAAATTAATAATTCGAAAAAAAATGTTAGACATTTTTGTTGACAGAAGAAGCTAGGAATATATATTCGTACGTCATTGAACTCTTAAGTAGAGTAAATGAGATCCTAGAGAATAAGATATCGCGTCGCAATAAGTTCCATGACGGTTAATAAAGATTTCTACGGACATCCGCAAGTTTATTTCGTGTTGCGAGTGGCAAAGCATGGGAGAGATAGAGATGATCTGATTCATTCGATGGCCGCAAACAAGAAGATGAAGTGGAGGATACACGTCGTTCGTTGTAGTTGTGTTGCCTCTTTCGAAACTTGACTAAATGAGAGACAAAAAGGAAAAGAAATCAAATCGAAAAAATGAAAAAATATCAGAAGAGAGAAAACGGCGGCAAACGGGCAACACTTCAATGTGATTGGCTAGAAGTTGATAGGGTGGGAGGTACGAAGGCGATATCCGAAGGGTAGGGGTTGTTGAATGAGTACCACAGGACGCTCGACGTCGCGATGCATTCCGTCGAAGTTACCCTGACACGATATCATCGGTATCTCTGGGATGACTGAATTATCCCACGGGACGGAAACGAAACGAGTTCGACTAATTAACGACGAGTAAAAAGAATTTGTTCTTGAGAATTATTACTTTTACCTAAGACGATCGAACGAACGACCAACCGACCGGTACTCTGTTTCCAAAGGTACGATTATTATTACTTTATTTACTTTTTTTTTTTGATTCATTATTAAAACCACTTCTTCAAGAATACTGCTATTATACGTGGATGGGTTGACAAGTTATGTGAGCTCACTTTTATTTGAAGAATAAAATGACATATTTTTTCGTTGCGACTCAAATGACTTTTTAACTCATTCTTGTATATTCAAATTTATATACTAACATTTTGTTTATCATTAAAACCTTTTAAAGAAACCAACATGTATGTTTATGTTAAAATTATTCTATGGGAACATAGTTTAGTCCTTTTGTTAAATTGGTTTTCAAAAATTCATCCCCTAATAGGCCCAACAAATTTGTTTCTTCTTCTTCTTCTTCTCTTTTATCATTCGTATATCTTTTCGTTGCAGCTCAAATGATTTTTCAACTCTTTTTCGTATATTAAAATTTATACACTAACGTTTTTTTTTTTAATTATTAAAACCTCTTAAAGGAAACCAACATGAACAAAGTTTACTCTCTTTGTTAAATTGGTTTTCAAAAATTCATCCCTTAATAGGTCCAACAAATTTGTTTGATCTTTTCTTTTCTTTTTTCTTCATCTTCTTCTTTTTCTTCTCTTTTATCACTTTCTAATAATTTCATTTATTTTATTTTTGTCTTCTAAGTTTTCTTCCTGTAATCCAAGAAACTGGAAACTTCAATAATCTCGTTCATATAAATCGATATGAATTATTTAAAAAATTCTAATCATTTAAATGGATTTTTGCTATTAGCATAATTGCTGATAGAATATTATTCGACATTTATTATAACTTATTTATTATAACAACTTTAACTTAATATTAACAACGATATTGCTGTAGAAATAACAAAATATCCTAGTTTCATTCCGAGTATTACAAATTGCATCGAGATATTTCTTCTTTCGTGGAAATTCAAACATCAAATATGGAAAATAAAATGTAAATCATATAAATCGATTAGGACTGATGATTGAGTTACGCGATGCGTGATCGTATAAAAGTTCCATCGTATAATTCGCGTTCGTATAATTTATCGACAAACGTATAATAACTCCACGTATTCGCATAATCAAAAATTGTATCCCTTTTTTCTTTTTCTTATTCTTTTTTTTTTTTTTTATATCGTAAATTCATGCGTTTGTTTACTCTGTGATTGAGAAACACACGAATATAAACTTACTAAAATTAGAAAGAATTTCTTATAAATAGAATGCTCATTACTGAAATATCATGAAAACGTAAACAACATTTATCTTCATCGTTGACAGATATTTTTTAATCATTTAATTAATTAATTGTTCAGCGTATTTTTATTTGACGAAATGAAATCACGCAAAATTTTTTAATTATTGCAGAGAGACATAACCGAGGAAAGTTTTAAGCACTGATTTTTCTGATTAACAACTAAATATTCTTAACGATTTTCCAAAACGAGAAACGAACAACGAGATAATGAGAACAATAGAGGATATCTTTCTTATCTTAGGACTGAATATATTTCGGTTGTTAACGATTTATGGTGCACCCTTATCAAACCCAAAAATTGATTGGGAAAAAGGAGACAATTTGACACCTGTTATCACAACTGATTGCGCGACAAATCTACGATGCTTGGAAGTGTTACCACTTGAACCAGTTTCTAGCGATGCGATCATTATTCCCGAGGATATATCAGAGACAAGGTATTTTAACAAATGTTTAAATTAAAAACATGATTCATTAAAGTAAAATCTCCCCGAGATGTTTCGAAATAAATTGCTTCGATAATAAATGAACTGAAAGTAAAATAATTTGACTGTGTTCTAAAACAACAACAACAACAATAACAGTTGCATCGATAACAATCTCGTAAAATCTTTGATTTGAACAAAAAAAAAAAAAAAAAAAAGAAAAAAAAATAAGAACACACCACTTTTCAGCGAGTACGTAACGAATTATTTTTAATTCGGTTGGTATCACGAAATCGATATGGAATTTACAAAACAGGTCAATAAAAATGTTTCAACTGATAGACGGTCTTAAGTAATTGCACAAATGCAATGTGTGAATGTATTCAAGAGCGCATATATTTGATTATAATGACAGCCTGATATACCCACGCACGATCTTTCCTATGCCAATGAAATAACTACTCTATGACATTTTCAGATTACCAACTAGACGACAGATTACAAATGCAGGAACTGACTCAGTATTACAATCATGGAAAGACAGTGCTCCTATTTTGGAGAACGAATCTCGGCCATTATTACCGGTTAAACGAGTCTCAAATAAAATGATTAAAAAGGATTCATTGTTGTCACATGGTTGGGGTGCGGGTGGTATGCCATTTTCTGTTCTTTACATGACACCACATGGATCTAGGCTCAATCATGGTAGCAACACCGCAACGGGTAAGATATTGAAGTATAAAAGACTATTGTGACATATTTGAATATATTGTTTTGTAAATTGTAGGAACGAGTCATCAACAAGATGTTGGAAAAACTATTGAAAATCCTACAGTGCCTTTAGTACAACCCAATTATCGAGTCGTTTCTAGAAATGGACCATCTGTGCAATCGAGACGACAATATCCGATAATACCTCAGCTCTTTATATCATACGGATGGGGATCACTTGGAAAATAGACGACATAGACTCTCTTGACGATTTAATAGATAATTCTGAAGAACAAGACTATGATCTCATTACATTTTAAAATCATTCTGCGATCGCTTTATATTTAGAAAACATTGTGCCGATTTCATTCTAATTCTATATCATAAATATATTTATAGATATAAATATATATAACATATATATATATAGATAATCGTTATAGCTGAGAATAATTGCTAATAGTCGATTTAATTTATGTTACACCTAATTCTTTGTAGATAAATACGTTAGAATGATTTAAAGAGATGTAATACATTTTTCCAAACCTCATATATCGTAGAATTCAAATAAAAGATAACATTATAAGATATTCCTCGATTAAAATAAAATCATTTTTGGTTGTACTCACCATTCATTTCTTTCATAGCTTTGATAAAATCTTGTGGATCTTTAAAAGACACAAATCCAAAACCTTTAGTCTTGTTTGTTCGTTTGTCTCTAACTACTTTTGCTTTTTGAAAACTAGGATATTTGCCAAATACCCTTACAAGCATTTCATCAGTAACATCATTTCCCAAATCACCACAAAATATTCTGAAGTCATCTAAATATAATTAAAAAAAAAAAAAAAACAAACGACAAAAATTAGAAATAATTGCACACACATGTTTTTTTTTTTTTTTGTTAATAAATATTTCAAATACCTACCTTCGTCCCATTCTAATAAAGAAGGATCTTCCCAAGTTTGTCCACCAGCCATCCTGATAATTTTTTTATTTTTTTTTCCTTTACCTTTAGGATGACTTTCCTCGGCACTAGCGTTTGCCATAATGGAACTGGCCTTTCCTTGACTAATGGCCAATTCTGCCGCCGTACTGACTCCTTTAACCTTTGGTTTCTTTTTACCTTCATCTTCTGGTATCTTTGTATTGATAATCTGTTCAATAATTTCTGGATGAATCATGGGTGCAGACGTAGATTCGTAAGTTTTTGGAGTTGCACTTAAACACGGATCCACCATATTTGGTAAATACGGATTACTTATCTGTGCAGGTGAAGAATATGTTGTAATAGGAACCGTACCTGTAAATAGAAGAAGTTAATGTTAAATAGAATCATCTCTATGAACAAAGAAATTTGCATATATTTAACAATGTTTAATATATTTACCTTGTCTAGCAACTTGTTGTGGTATTAACATTGGCGGTGGTGGAGGTGGTGGTGGCGGTGGAGGTGGTGGAGGAAAACCTATCATCGGTGGAAATGCTAACGTTGCTGCAGCTGCTGCAACAACCGGTGTTGGAAGTTCATGTTGTTCTAATTGACGAGCTACCTGATTATATGTATTGGCTCCTATTACAGGTCTAACCATTGGAGTAACTAACTGTCCACCAATTTCAGCTTCAAACCTATGGATTTTGATTTATTAAATATTTTCATTTACAAAATCAAATGAAAAGTTTCACACACATATCTTTGAAAATGATCTGAGGTTAAGTTAAATGATGTATGTCTTCCTCATTTTTATTACCTGCTCATTTCATCTTCCATTTGTCTGAGTTTGTCTTCCATTTTTATGAAATTTCTTCTACACTTTTTGCACAAAAAATGTTCTGAAAAACTTTTAAAACTTTAATTAAATATAAATTAACAAGTAAACTTAAGGGAATAACGTGAAGTAGAATATAAATGCCGTTTGGCTTGAAGTTGGTTTCAATAAGGGTTCTCAACCGTTTGATTTTAAAATTACCATTGCGACAAAAGCGCCAGCTAGTAGTAGAGTCAAGAACTAATATTAAATGAAATTGTGTGTTTTATACATAAAGATACTATACATAGTGCAGCAAGCCAGCATAAAACCTGTCAGTGAAATAAAAAGAGATAGAACATGAGAGGTTGATGTTGTCTCTCTCTAACTTGCGCTGAGCGGTACATGCGCATTAGTCTCTGCTAATAGAGGTTAAGGTAGCTGGTATCGTATACATACGTTATAGTCTAATGCGCATGCATGAGTTAGAGAGAGACAACATCAACCTTTCGTGTTTTACTGCTATATTCATGCAGAGACATTTCCACTTACACAACCGCCTATGGTTTATCTACTCTATCTGTAATATCTCTATGGTTTTATTGAAATCAAACAATTATTTCAACTATTACGTGATTGTAACCCAAAAGCATTAAAAAATTAATTTATCTGTAAAAAATATTAAAGAATATTTTGAATTATATCAACTGTTGCTTGAAGTTATAGGAAATATTAAAATTACTAGAAATTTGATTGGTAATACTGAGATCAGCTGATAAAACAGTAACAAACTTCAGTAGACATAAAAGAAGAAACATGAATTCTTCGTTGAAATTAGTTTCAGTTATTTTTATAATTATTAATTTAATTAGCGATCATATTAATGCAGAACATGATGAGGATCAATCAACCGATCTTTATGTCATCGAAGGAAAAGTATTCCCATGGGAAAACACTGCTTCAAGTGGTTGGCAGTTAATGACTCATGTTATGGCTAACGGCGGTGAACATTATGGATTTTTAAGGTAAATAATAATAATGTATTTATATAAAATATAAAATTAATAATTAAATATTTACATTTTACATTTAATGTTGTCCATGTAAATTTGCAATCTTAATTAATTCATTTAATAATGCAATACATTTTTTCAGGGAAGATGGAACATTTGTCATTTCTAACGTGCCATCAGGTTCATATATAGTAGAAGTTGTCAATCCTAATTACTTTTATGAGCCTGTCAGAGTAGAAATTAATTCCAAAGGAAAATTCAGGGCACGTAAAGTTAATTTAATTCAAACTTCGCAAATCATTCAAGTACCATATCCATTAAAAATGAGACCACTTTCTCCGTTCCGTTATTTCCAAGTTAGGGAGCAATGGAGAGTAACAGATTTCTTATTTAATCCAATGGTAATTGTCAATATTGCAACATTCTTGTTGCATTTATGTTTAATGTAACATTATAATTTTTTACCTATTAACTATATTTGTTTTAGGTTTTGATGATGATCTTACCATTGGTCCTAGTTATGATTATACCAAAAATTATAAATGATCCAGAAACTAGAAAGGTTTGTTAAAAACGAATTATAAAATTGTGTACAGTAGATTCCTATATAACATGATTAACCTTTGCTTACCACCCTTCCTGGAGTAACACGCTTACCACACCCGGGTCCAAAGGACCCGGGCAAGGAAAATCATTATAAAAAAGAAACTATTGCATAGATTTACTTCAACATTTTTTTGAGACTTCTTTAATACTTACTTAAAAAGACTATACAGGTTTTATAGCTTTAAATTAAATTTAAATATGTTTTAAAAAAATTACCAAAGTTGAGTACAATTGAGAAAAATGACTCAAGTTGCAAAAAAGGTCTGGGTCCTTTCGGACCAAGTGTGGTAAGCAAAGGTTAATATGTTAAGCTTCGTATGAATATAATCTACTTTTTTTTTTATCTATTTTTAGGATATGGAACAACTAAATAATTTAACAATTTATAACATGCCTGAAATGTCAGAAGTAATAACGTCATTTTTATCTGGTGGAGAAAAACCAAAACCAAAGGCAGTGAAAGCGGCTAAGAAAAGACAATAATGAAATAAGAAAATTAGTAATAAATATATTTATACCTTTTTTTTTTCTTTTTTTAGTCTTCAAATTTTCAATGTTTCATAAAATTGATTTTTAAAAGAAAAGAAAAAAACAAAAACAAAAATAACACACTTAAATACACATTTGTAATCAAAGCCAGCAATGAATGTGGGTTACAGAGAAAATTGTGCATTGTTGATATATTAAAAATTTCACCAAAAATGTATATTTAATTATAGGGTTAAATATTTCTACGTTATATTTATTTGTGATATGTTTTTTTTTCTTTTCACATTTATCTTGTTTATTTATAATATTCTATTAGATAAAAAACTATATCCTAATATTTTCTCAATTATATATACATTCTTTCATGATAAAAGTATGAATCATAGTGACACGAATATCGAATCCGGAAAGAAATTGATTACAAAAAAGTTCAGCTGTCTTTCTTGGAATTTTACTAAAGATACAGACAAAAACTATTCACTAAGGATGACACATTAATGTTATCGGATGTGAACAAAAATAAATCTTTACTATACTTAAGTAAAACTTAATATATATATATTAAGTCTTGTATACAAGATCATCTACCATAAAATGACGTGAAATATGAGACGGTTAATATTAAGATATTCCAGATGTTACTATACCACACGTTTATTAATAAATAATTAAACTAAAAAAGGACTCTTCGTTATACCCAAAGAAACAAATTCTGTAATAAACAGAACAAAAAAGTGAATTATAAAATTATTTTATTTTTACGAACTATGAATAATAATCGATGTACAAATATTTACACAAAAAGGTTTAAACATAAAACATTAAAATTAATATTAAATTATTGCATCTAACAATAGTTGAAATAATTTATAAGTAAATATAAATAATTAGAAGATGTTTGTATTCACCTACGCGTTTTGGATTAATCCTTTCTTATTACAAATATTTATCGTTAGAGTAGTTACAACATCGGACGATGATCGTATACATATTCAGGCGGATCTGAAAGCCCGAAGGTGAAAAAAAAATGGGTAAAGATGGCTGGTCTTGACTGTGATTCAGCGTTGGACGATGCGAGCTCCGAAACCCGCCGGTCTCTCCTTCTTCCTTCCAGGAATTCGTACACTGCCAATTGAGAGAACCTTCGGCATCACGACTTCATTCAACAAGAGTAACCCATACGTGATACGGTTCGACAAGCCTATCCAAACTATAACTGTATTTTAATACTTGTGAATACGCACACGCACCAAATAAACTATAATCGAAAATTCTACGATTTATTATTGCTTAAAACAATTCATTGATAAGAACATTATTATTTAGTTCAGTACGTATTCTCTTTGTATATTTTTAACATACGTTTAAATAATTATACTAAGAGATATAATTTCGTTAAGACGTAAGCAAGTAAATAATACGTTTATCAATTTTTCAAAAATAATTTCGATACGTTTGATATAATCATCACTGTTTAGATCAAAACTTGTTATACATTATATTCATTTTTTTAAATGTCATAACAAATATATCGAATGAGTGTATAATTCTATCGTCGCACAGTTACACACAAATTAATAAAACTAAATTCTATTATTTACACATTTTTTTAGTTACTCCCGGAAGTAGAAATTTTCCTTCGCCAAATTATACGTTTACTGATAACATAATCGTGTTTTAATGTTGACTAATTAAAAATTGTAATTTTTTACAGTATTAACAAAAAGGAAAAGAAACAAACACAACGAATGGGTTGAAAATCTTTCAGTTGCCGACGATCAGTCGAACGAATCTGATCAATCTCAAGTGTTCCAAAATCCAATAAATCACAAAGGTAAAGAAGAAGGAGGATTGAGGAAGCTCAAACTCTTTCACTTAGTCACTTTCCACATCGACTGCACCGAACTGAATCCGTGAGAAACCTGTGTTCTTCAAACTAGGAAGAGCTTGATGACGCACGCAAATTACCAGGAAGAAATCGTCTTGTAAGTCAAAAGATACGCGACGACGAGTCAGCCGATGCGTGTGTCGTTGGGATACAACACACGATTCCTCGTTTTTCTTCTCGTCCAAATTATTCAAGTCGTCTTTGTGATTGTTTTTATCGTTGATGTCAATGTCCATGAATCATTTGCGATCTACCACCAATGCAAAGATCAAGATCGAAGATCGAGAACGTTACTCAACATCAAACAAGACGGTACAAATCACCCGATTAATCCTCAAAAACGAAGATCGGAAAAAGATAAGCGAATTGACGAAAAACAAGGATGAAAAAACAAATCATGACATTAGTACAAAGCTCGAAACACTTCGAGTATCTACGGAAAACTCTACAGAAGAGATCTCGAAAAAGAAGATTGTACGTCGTACTGATGATTCTCAAGAAAATGACGTGGATAAACAATTGGAATTAGAGGAAGGAGGATCGACTGATTCAAGTCCTGTTATGGTTCCATATGGCAAGTATTTTGTTTATCGAAATTGTGTTGCATTTTGATTAAACAAATTATTATTTCTATCAGAATTTCCAAAAATGTTGATCTTTTCAGATCCATCCGAATGGAATTCGAATCACGTAGCATCGTGGATTTCATGGTGCTGTCGAGCATTTGCTATAAAACAACCACCGATACCGAAGACTCTTCCATCAACCGGAAAAGAGTTGCTGAAGTTGTCATTGGAGGATTGGCAAGGTATTCCGGGTGGTCGAATTTTGGCGAGGCATTTGGGTTACCTGCGTTTACAGGCAACCGGTGTGCACAGTCCGGCGTTGCTTCAAGATGAGAAAGTGGAAGGTGAGTCAGATGTGCTCGCAAATGCATGTTGCGTAATCAAATTACACGAATCGATTGAAAGTTTTTTAAATCTATCTTCTCTCTCTCTCTCTCTCTCTTTCTCTCTTTCTAAAAAAGAAGAAGAAAAAAAAATACCTGTCACGTAACAGGAGAATCGACGGCAAGTAATTTCGTTATATTCCGGAATTATCCTCAAACATTTCTCATTGAAAATTATAAAACAAAATAAACGATTCCTTCTAAATGAAAAAAAAAAAATAAATAAATAGTCTTTTAAGTTGTAAACGATTATTCGATTCGTTTATTTTATTCTTAATGCATTTCCCAATGTAAAGAAACTTCAACGATGGGAGCATTAACACGTTCCATGCAATAAATCTAAATGGCACAGGGTTGGTAGAGTTCAGGAGGGGTTAATAAGAGTTTCGATTCGGACCAAGAGTGACCGGAAGAGGTTAATCGTTCCCCAGGGGTTGGTTCTGAGCTCTCAATGACCTTATCTGAACTCTTAACGAGGGCGCGATCTATTAGAGATAAAACCGGTCCAGCGGAAAAGTAAATATGGAGGGAGATAATGGTTTTATATCCGTCCGTTTCCATTCACACCCTCAAACTAAATTCGATCAAAAGGGAAAAGACTTATGTCGATCGTTTGTACGTTTGTGACTGTGACTTTGAAATTCATTACAATCGATAAAAGACCATTCAATGAGATAAATAAAAAGATAGACGTGAAGAAAGACAAGAAAACATTCATTTGGGAGAAAAATAAAAGATTGAAATACTATCAATAAGAAAAAGGAATTTACGAAGAAGATATCAAAGACAAACGGCATAGGAGATTTCATTCAATGATTTGTAAATGGATCAATTAATAACCAAATAATTTATCTTAAGATAATTACAATAATAATACAATATTCTAACCATTCCAATAAGACAATTCAATCGAAATTTTTAACATACTTAAAATATAACACAAGTGACATAAAAAGTAACATAAAAAAATACTATAAGCAGATAGTAACTCAAAGTATAGTCAAAGTTAGGAACATGGAAATATAGACTCATAAGAGGAGTCGAAGGGGGTGACCTAAGTCAAAAGGTATTCCAGAAAGACGAAAAGTTCAAGCTTTGGTTGTTGAAGAAGGAAAAGAATAGAATAGAAAAAGAGAAGGAAGAGAAGAAGAAGCAGCAGCAGCAGTAATCTTGGCATGGTAAGCCCAAGAGATATATCGTCCGTTTGAATAACGTTGTACGTTCACGTTGAGAGTGAAAGAGAAAGAGAGAGAGAGAGACAGAGAGACAGAGAGAGGTACCCGTTTATTAAACGAATCAGTGTTATCGCGGTGAGAGTGTCCTCATGAATAAACCATCGAGTGTTTAGGGCGGTGGAAAGATGGTGCCATGAGGGGTTACGGCCTTACGGGGCAAACTGAACCCCTACCTCTCTAACTTCTCTTCTGCTCTTTCCTTCCTCTTCTTACCATCATTTCATTCTCTCTCACTTCACCACCACCCACTCTCTATCTTTCTTTATTTCTCTTTCCCTCTCCCTTACACTCAGAACCTGGGGAAATTTTGCGGACTTGGGGGTTGACGCTAAGCTCGCCACAGGACGCGACTATATTGTTTTCTTGATGAGCGCGAAACATCCCTCTTTGGTCTTCGACGTATGTGAAATGATTTTATGCCACGTGAGAACTTCGCGAGAATTTTTACTTCCGCTAAATGAACGCATAGATTCTTAACTTTCATCTCATTTGCATTTTCTCTCTATTCGATTCTTATAAAAAGAAAACATTATTTGTTCTCATTGAAATTCAGAAATTCACTTAATCAATTCAACTTTTCATTAAGGATGTTTGACCTCTTTTCGAGCTTTAAGTATTTTTTAAATATTGTATAATATAAGTATAATCAACCCCTAAATTATTTCTACGTGTATGCAACATTTAGATGCAAATATTTTATAAGCACACCAATTGATCGATCATCTTTTTGAATAACAAAAAATATAAGAGAAACAATTTGATTATGAGTATCTTTTTATCAAACGATGAATCATCTCAGGTACCAAAAAAAAAACTTAAATCAATTGTACATTTCTTGTTTCTTTTTTTGGAGTATGAAAGGTCACGAAAAGGAAGTTGAATGGCGATGGGGGTTGAAGAGAAAAAAAAAGGAAACAAAAAAAAAAGAATACGCGAAGGAAAGTCTGAACGCGTGGGCTGGCAGTCTGAAGTTCGGGGGGTGACAATAGTCCTCATGACGATGCAGGAGGGGGCGTAGAGGGTGGAGACAGTTTCGCTATGTATATACGTGGAGAGAAGTGCAAAGGTATTTTCAGAGAGTGGGGACGATAAGGGCTGAAATCAGAAGGGGGCATAGGTCTCTCAGTCTCATTCTATCCACCGACTAACGTGTCCGATTTCACTGATATTTTCCATTCATTTTCAATTTTTCCTTGTAATCGTTTACTTCCAATTTGACGATTTTTTCGAATATATACCACTAGGATTTATTTAATATTAAATTTTGCTGTTATTTGTGAAATGTGAGTTGTTCATTAGTTTTGTATTTTTTTCCTGTGAAAAAATTACAAACAATTGTTGTCTGTTTCAAGTGGAAAATTTAGAAATACATTTAAAAGAACCCCCCAACCATTGAATAATATGAATTGTTGAAATTATTTATTAAACAAAAGCTATGGGTGATGCAATTAGTGCTTTTCGTTATGTTTTATTATATGCATTTTAAATGATGTACTAAGAAATTACTATTCTCGTAGTGTCATTTTCTCATAACTTGTGATGTTTAATAATAACTATGAGAATGAGTTTCCGTCTTACAAAAACGTCCATTTATTCAGGGAATATTATAATAAAAAACAAAAGGTTCTATAAACTGCCTATTAATTTCTGAAACTAGAACATGGTGCATAAGTTGTTGGATTGAGAAGTGTTAAGCCTAACTTAGAAACAATTTTTCATTTTCCTACATCTCTAATCTTTCAGGTAAACATTAAAAAACATTTGTGTCCCAAAAAAAACAAACAACATTTGTTTACATATTTCTTGTATTGTGTCTATCATTTTACTTATCACTTGTTTTCCTGGTTAAGCGTAAGATTGAAACTTCGTACATGGTAAACATTTTAACAGATTACTAATATAAAAAACATTCAAGTCAAATTGGAAGAAATTAAGTTCAAAGGAACATCAATCGATGTATTTAAAAGGAAAAGAACGATGGGCCTATCATCCAGTGGTGTTTACAAGGTGAATGATTAGGCAAACGTAATGTGGAGGATTCAGACTCACCCGCTGCGTCTTGAGCAGGACAGTGGATTACATCCTTCGGCAGCTGCACTTATTTATAATGGTACATCATTTGATATAGTCGTCTTGAGTGTTTTCTGATTTATTACTGAAACAAAAAAGATAAAAAAGGAAAGACAAAACCACAGAGTACGATCTCTTGCCGTCGATTCTTACACATCATTTCGAGGAATACATTTATTATACATAAGATAGATCGATGAGTCGTTTCCGTTTTTTCATATAAATTCTAAGAGTCCCGATCTTCTCTTACCCTTTGACCACCTCATCCTTCTCTACAATTTATTTTCTTCTCGGTTATTATAATCGGGACATGTTTGATACTCAATGACGTAAGTTTTTCAATGTATTAATAGGAAAGTTAGCATAGAAGAGAATGAGATAGAAAAAGAGGAAGAGGTGGAAGAGAAGAAAAAGAGATAATGATAAAGATAAAGATAAAAAAGGGATGAGAGATCCGACATGGCACTTGTAACGAATTTAACAACTCGACCTCGGACTCAAGGAGAAATATCAGATCGCATGCGTATTTCTGTTTCCTTCTCGTAGAAAGGTTCGGCCTCCTACAACGGACTTGCTCGCTGATTGGATCGACAGCTGGAACCGGGGCTTCCGGGGCGGTCGGAGGCGGACAGGTTCAACTCTGGCAATTCCTGCTGGAGCTACTCTCGGATTCGTCCAATTCTTCCTGCATAGCGTGGGAGGGATCTGACGGGGAATTCAAGCTCACCGATCCGGACGAAGTCGCTAGAAGATGGGGAGAACGCAAAAGCAAACCTAATATGAACTATGATAAACTTTCGCGGGCACTCAGGTATTATCTAAATATCATTTTATTCTTTTCTAATAACAAATATCTAATTCGTTAATAATCCTTATCATTTTAAGTAAAAATAGTCAACAAGTGCGTGGGCAATATAGTTGGTTTTAGAAATGCAAATAATTAAATATGTTCAATTGTTTCAATACTTGATTAATTTTTTGTTACAGGTATTACTATGATAAAAACATTATGACAAAAGTGCATGGGAAACGTTACGCGTACAAATTCGACTTTCATGGTCTAATGATAGCGTGCCAAGCACAAGCGGGAATTTCGATGGAACCACCCGTGTCTTCTCGAGGAACTGGACCAAATTGTCATCCTCATCATACGCATCATACTCATCATCTTTATTCAACAGGAAGTACAACCGGAACTCAACATCATTCTATACCACCGCCTCCTCCTCTACCACCTCCACCACCACCACCACATTATTGTTGGCCATATCATCGATATTCGCCACCAACGTAACGCCAACTCTTATTATTCCTCGAATTTATGAAGAACAACGTGAATCTTTACAGAACTTTTTAACGAATCGAAGGAAACGTGTTTGATCATTGTTGTTAAATAAACATAAAGGGAATAACTCTTAATTCAATTTGATATGAACGCAATTATTGTGTTCAAGTTCGCATGTACAATTTTGGTGTATATTTTGTAAAACTCTACTTTCTATATCTAATAAAAATCAACTTGTGATCAAGTAATGCAATACGTATGTGTAAGGCTAAGATATAATAAATAATAAGAAACTAAAATGTCAGCGGTTTTCTATTTAAAATCTTATTAACAAAATGTTTAATGATAATTAATGTTTAATTTAATTAATAATTTTTACTTTCTTTAATATTTTAAATATTATTTTTTGAGGAAAAATAAAATCGATATTAATAATTTCATTTTTTCAAATTTAAATTTAAACTGCATTATCGACTATCGAATAGGTAGATAGCATACAAGTTAAATACTAATAGTTAGTTCTACTTTACTACATGTAGATGTCCACCCATTCTTAAAATCTAAAGGCGAATCTACAAGTCGATGACATGAAGCGACAGTTTATCTAATTGTAAAGAAGATCTTTCTTTTTCTGTAAACGTAGAAATCGAATGAAGGCACGCTGAAATTAGGTGCTTGAAAAATCGTTTTTACTAAGGTATCATCGTTTAGTTTTTGTTATAAAAAAATATCAAACTATAACCGATAATGTAAAAATATTAATATTTTATATTTATTTCAGCTTTTTTAATAAATAAAAACATGTCGGACGTTGAAACGTAAGTGTGGTTAGTTGTACATAAATAATTACATTCTTAAAATGTTTAGGTTAATATTTTACGAATAAAAGTGAGTAATTATTAATTTGTGATTCATGTTTTTTTTTTTTATAATTTTGTGTTGTAAGGAAATTAATTATAATAGTTACATAGAGATTTCTTAAAGCGTTAACCTTAACCTAACTTTTTCTTGAAGTCAACAATGTACGGCTTTTTGTTAGATAAACTTATTTCAAATTATTTCATTATTTATTTTTACATTTTATTAATTATCGAATATAATTTACAGGAATGATGGGCCCTCCCCAATTACAGCAGGAGGTCCCATGGATGTAAATACCGCTTTGCAAGAAGTATTAAAAAATGCCCTAATTCACGATGGAGTCGTTCATGGTCTCCATGAAGCAGCAAAGGCCCTTGATAAGTAAGTTTAATGCAATTATTACTTGTACAAAATTTGAGAAACAATGAATGATGATATTTATGGCTCCCTCTTCTGAGAAGAACCCATATAAAATATCCATGCTGTTTCATGGCTTTGATTTCTGATAAAACAGTAAAAAAAATAATTTCATTTTAAAATTGATTAAGTCCATTGTTTAATTAATGTTTCCTTTTACTTAATAGGAGGCAAGCAATGCTATGCATTTTAGCTGACAATTGTGACGAACCAATGTACAAGAAACTTGTCCAAGCTCTTTGTAATGAACACCAAATTCCACTCATAAAAGTAGATAATAATAAGAAATTGGGTGAATGGGCTGGTTTATGTAAAATCGACAGTGCCGGTAAAGCCCGCAAAGTTGTTGGATGTTCTTGTGTTGTTATCAAGGTAAATATTAATAATGATACTTATATTTAGAAATAACTTGAAATATTAATTGTAAAACAATTTTATATGATGATAATTATGGCTCCCTCTACTGAGTAGAACCCGTAATATTAAATTGCAATGCTGTGAATCATGCCTTTCTGATATGTTATAATAATTGTTACACTTTTATTAAAGAAATAGATCAAACGTTTACAAAAGTTTAACATTTGCAGGACTTTGGCGAAGACACACCAGCCAAAGATGTTCTTATGGAATATTTGAAGCAAAGTTCTGTACATTAAAACATTTTTAATAAAATATTAAAAGATATAATCGTGGATCATTTATCATTCATATCATAATAGGTATGAATTATTAAATTATACTTTTCTTAATCTCAATCTTAATTATCACCTCTACCATTAGTAATTTTCTCACAAATATCTTTATGATTAGACCAATCTTTTACTTGACATTCTCTGCAAAGAATATTCAATTTTCAATTTAATCATTTAAGTATTCAAATATATTTTGCTTTAATCAATCATTAAAAATTACCGTCCACAGTACCACGCCTCTTTGCATTTGGAACAACGTTTTTTAGCTTGCTCTTGACAAGAGAAACATTTTTTAACATCAATACAATCCAATTTATCCAGATCATAAGCATCGCTTAAAATTTGTGCTGAGTTTTTAATATAATCGGTGTCTTTGGTAAATATTGACTTAGCTTGATGTTTGGCTAATTTCTTCCACTTTTTATTATATTTTTTTAAGATCATCTCTTTCATCTACAATACAATTAAATTGATAAATGTAAATTGGTAAATTGAAAACGTTTGCTTCGTACTTTATCAATAAATAACTTCAAGATTACTGAACTTTGGTAATATTAATCGGAAAGATATTTTTACCTGAGGAATTACTTCAACATAAATAGGACGAGATGTGGTTGACGAAGTTGATGACATACTTAAATAACTTAACCATCTCTTAAGATCAATTAGAGGTGCAATTTGATCCAATACGATTTCGTGCAAATATTTTTGTAACTGAAAGACAATAAGATTGTTATGTTATAATTAAATCTATGTCATTTATAAATATGGGATAAACAAAATACCTTCAGTAAATTCGATAATCTGTATTCAGTAATTTCATAATATGGAGCACATTTAGGATTGAGAAGTAATTCACGCAAACCAAACCATATTTGTGCTTCTATTTTTGAAATTTTACCTTCATCTTTAACTTTGTTCCATTTTCCATCGTATAACAGAACATTTCCTGTAAAAAGTAATATAAAATAATTAATTAATTTCATTAAATAACAACACTTAACTTGCATGGAAAATAATTACCTTCAGAATCATTTTTTGACCAGGGATGATTTTCTATTAATTGAACAAGTAAATAAGGAATATCATGTATGGATAACATTCGTAAAATTGCACTAAGTGGTAAACTATCTAAATATTCAGCTAAATATCGTAAAATTGAAATGCATCTCATTCCAATGTCAAATTCAAGTTCTCTTTTCTTTTCTAATATTTCTTCTAAACAAGAACTAAAACAAAACGATTAACATAATGACCTTGATGTTGTAATTAAATGATTATGTTTTTTTTAATTTACCTAGAATCTTTTAAATTTTCATATATTTCAACGTCATTTCTATTAAGAAGAACAGTCACACATTTAACTGCATAATCAATTAGATCAAGAACTGTATCATCCATCGTAATTGCACTCTCACAATGAAATAAAACATTTTCTAATAATGAAGCTGCTACATTCTCATGATAAAATACGCTAAATAACATGAATGTATTTTCTGGTTCGTTGTTTAATTCAATTAAAATTGGAAATACTTTGTGCTTCCATATATCTATTTGAATTGCTTCGTAAATTAAAATTGGTATCTAAGAAGATAATAATATTGAGATAAATTAATTATTAATTTTATAATTTTTAATACATTATTTCCAAAATAATTGTGTACCTTTTTTAAACAAACAAACCATTCTTTGATGCTCTCCTCTCGAAATTCATTAATTTCAAGAACACTTTGTTGATTTAATAGGATCAATCTTTTATGAAATTCAAACCATCTAAAAACATCATGTAAATGTTAATTAGATCAAGAAATACGTATGACATATTTATTGATAAATTAAAAAATAGTGTTATTTACTTTTTTGTACAAATATCATGCAAATCCGTCATTTCTAAACTTTGTACATAAGTTTCTGCTTCCCATGGTGCAATTATGTATTCACTAGTTAATGACATTATAAAATTATTTTAATTCAATGATTTTTAACAATTGATACTTGTGTATCAATATCGTTATAAACTGTAAACCATTTGTAAATAATTTTGTACATTTCTGTAACCCTGGCAATGCACAGTGATTGATCAATAACTAAAACAAATTTTTATTTCCGTACTTTATTTGTTTTATTTATAAAAAAAAATTAATTATATAAATGTTAAAAAAAAAATTGTTAATATCTCCAATTTAAAATTCAAAATATAATTCAAAAATTATATATCCAAAGATAACTGTCGGTAATGTGTTACCATAAGTCGAGATTCCTGCCATCTAGCGTTGTATGTAGGAACTAGTTACTGAATATAAGGAGTAAAATGTGTTATCAGTGCTCACTAATACCACTAGATTAAAGATATACAAAATGATTAACGTGTATAGATAACTTTATTGATAAATCTGCATTTTTAATATGTATAACAAGTAGTTAAATTCAGTCTTAAAAACATGTGGTAAGTACAATGCGTTGTGTGTTGTGTAGTGTGTATACGCCATTAACTATTGTTCTTTTTGTTTTATATGTTTATTGGTCTGTTTTATCATTTAAGGTATAGTTGTATAAGCGGCCTGTAGAGGCGTGACTGTAGATACGTGTCTGTCTCAAAAAAATTAATTCTCCTACCATCTAGCGTTAAAAGAGATAGATGTAATATAATATAGTGTAATATCATGTAATGTATGTATATAAATATGCATTTGTATGCAGTCTTCTGAATGGTAATGTAGGAAACTATTTTATCACATTGGATTTTCTTTTTGAAGGATTTCTGTACACAGTCAAAATATTATGATTTCTTCTATTTAAACAATATTATATTATGTTACAATGGAATTAGAAACGTTGTTGCGAAAAAGTGCCTTAACAGATAAAAGTAAGTATTAAAAAGAAATAAACAATTATATTTTGATTATATATTTTATTATTTAAAATGTATTACATTAATATCACTTTATTTATATTCTTTTACAGCTGAAACTAACCTGGAAGAGAGTGAAAAAATAGAGGATGAATATTTTCAAGAGATTTATGATCAATGGAAAGGAACTAAAGCAAAAGATAAAGACTTAACCTATAAAGTGATACCTAAGTTTTATTTTAAGGTATATAGTTTAATAAAATTATGATAAATATAATAAACCATAATGAATAGTTTAATAAAAAAAAAAAAAATATGTGCATGCATAGTTACCTAAAGAAGATGAGATACTACCACAAAAATTAAGAGAAGAAACACGTGCATTATTTTTACAAAGACGTTCACGTCAATTATTAGATAATAATGAATTAAAAGCACTATGGGTCTTGTTAGACAAATATCATAGTCCACCATTGTCAGGAGAAGAACAATTGATTAATTATGAGGATTTTAAAAAAGTTGGACAATTGGCTGGTACCAAATGTAGTCCTTACTTTACTGCAGTAGTTTTTGCTAAACTTCAACAAGGTGATCAACATGGAAGAATAAGTATAATGGCATTATTTAATTATGTCATGAGAAAAGTTTGGTTACATCAAACACGTATTGGTCTTTCATTATACGATGTCACAGGACAAGGATACCTCAGAGAATCTGTAATTTCAATATTGTATTTTATCATTCACAAACTTGCCCTTTCTCTTTTTTATACATTTCTCTTTTATACAGGATCTGGAGAATTATATTTTAGAACTTATACCAACACTGCCACAATTAGAAGGTCTAGAAAAATCATTCCATTCATTTTACGTGTGTACAGCTGTTAGAAAATTTTTATTCTTTTTGGATCCTCTTAGAACTGGAAGAGTTCGCATTCAAGATATTCTAGCATGCAGTTTTCTCGACGACCTATTAGAATTACGAGACGAAGATTTACCTAAAGATTTACAAGAAGCTAATTGGTTTTCAGCACCGTCTGCACTTAAAGTTTATGGACAGTATTTAAACCTTGATAGGGACCATAATGGAATGCTCAATAAAGAAGAACTTGCTGGGTACAATTTTATAACATTTATTTCACGCTTGTCTTGTTTTAATGGATACTAAAATAATTTCATTTATTTTGTAGATATGGAACAGGTACTTTAACCGGTGTATTTTTAGAAAGAGTATTTCAAGAATGTTTAACATACGAAGGAGAAATGGATTACAAAACTTATTTAGATTTTGTCTTGGCTTTGGAAAATCGTCACGAACCACAAAGCTTGCATTATCTCTTTCGAATATTAGATATTAATAATCGTGGTTATCTCGATACATTTTGTCTTAATTATTTTTTCCGAGTAAGTTTGTAATTGATTGTTACTTTAACAAAATGATTAATTTATTAATAGTAATAATAATATTCTTAATTAATAGGCAATACAAGAACAAATGACAACGCATGGTCAAGAACCAGTAAGTTTTGAAGATGTAAAGGATGAAATATTTGATATGGTTAAACCAGCTAATCCATGTAAAATTACACTGAAAGATTTATTATCTTGGTAAGAGATAAAGTTATGTTCAATTTTGCATGGAAGATTCATGTAATAATGAAAAGATTTTAATTCATTTTTAAATTATGCTTTTACATTCTTTTTTAGTGGTCAAGGTGATACAATGGTGAGCATTTTAATAGAATTTCATGGTTTTTGGGCTTATGAAAATCGTGAAGCTATGGCTGCTGACACAGGAGATGAGTCATCTCATGTTTGATAAATTAGAAATATGAAAAAAAATATATGTTAATCTGTAATCAAAGTTCCTTTATGACTTTGCTTCAGTAAAAGTGATAATATAGTATGATTGATATCATATCAGGGATGATATTGTACTATAACTATGCAGACTATATCCTAAAGTCTCTCAAATTTTAAGGGAGCATACTTAAAGTCTGTACTTTGACAAAACTATATAATATAAATACTAATTTTCGAATATATTATTCCAATATTATTCTAATAAATGCAAGACTATATTATATAAATGATATATAAATAAAGTTATTTTTATAAAATTACTTTATCTACTTTTGTCACACATATAAATCAATTGTTAATATAAAAAATATGAAATTTCAAATTCTATTATGTTACCATTCTTATATATCAATTATATTACAATTTTTAAGTATAGAAATGTATATGTGAAGAATTATTTAATTTAAATAAGATCAATCAATTGTTTTCATTGATAAATTTGTTTACTACTTCGTTTAACTATGAATGAATTTACTACGATGGTCAAAATGATTTACACTCGATTGTATTACACACACTCATTTATTTAATGTTGAATCGTGTTTGATTCAAAATATTTTAGCCAATCAGAAGAGTCAATTTTAAATGCCGACTAGTTGAATACAGCGCCACTCTACGTTGCTTGAGGAAATCAGTTAGGGCGTCGCAGTCTCTCAAATGCGATTGAACGTATCAGTTGTGTGTTTGTCGACGGACGCTAGTTCAAATATTTAAATATTTTTAACAATTTAATTCGTTCGGCACGTGTTTTTTTTGTGATCGTTAATTTTACGCATATTCGAGTTATCAAGAATAATCTTTTAGTTTTTTTACTATCGACGTAATTGTGAAATAAATAATATTTAATTTTTGAATTGACAAATTCTTTTTAATAGTTTTTGACGAGCGTCGTATTACAGTATGGCGGTCGCGTTTAAATGCAACGGTCAAAAATAACGAATTGTTGTGTGTAAAGTATTACGTGTTATACATTAATTTGTTAAACATTTATTAATTTTGTTTGTTAAAATATTAGAAGCAAATAAATATAAGAAATAGGTTATTTCAAGTATTAGTACCACGTTTCTCTATTTTGGAAATAACTCTTGGTCATTCATCCATAAAAAGGACTAAAAGAGAAAGTCACGAACAATGGACCCTTGGATTCAGGTAAAAATTTACAATAGAATATAAAGTGTCTTTGCTGTCTAATACAATAGATACCAACACGTGTAAATTTAAAAAAAAAAACAATTAACCTTAGAATTTTCTATTTCCTATTCCAGTGTGTATTGTTAATATTTTTATGAATTCTTTTTTAATTTTCATTCCTGCTGTACAGGAATCTTAGAACTTTGAATTCAGGTAAAAATTTACAATAGAATATAAAGTGTCTTTGCTTTCTAATACAATAGATACCAACACGTATAAATTTAAAAAAAAACAATTAACCTTAAAACTTTCTATATCCTGTTTCAGTGTGTATTGTTAATATTTTTATGAATCCTGCTGTGCAGGAATTTTAAAACTTTCCTTAGCATTTTACAATTCTACTAAAAATTCTTTTTCTAGTTTTGTAGAATTCTTTTGTATTTGATTTCTAAATTGGTTTCCCCCCCCCCAAAAAAAATATTCTGTCAATTATTATAACCGTACAATTTAAATTCACATTGAAATATCTTTCGTGTTTACACTTGTATTCATATTTTTCTATTAAATTATTTCTAGAGAATGTTAGAACGTGCTAAAGCAAGAGGAGAAAAATTGAATATGCAATTGTCCAATGCTGGCCATGATGTTAGAAGACGACGAAGTCCTTTAAAAGATGCCAATGCAATAATAGCACAAGCAGCAGGTATATTTTTTTATTACAATAATTACATTGATCTTAATTATTATTTTACAATTGAGTTATTTTTAATGTTTGATATTTAATAGTAAACAATAATAAAAGTCCTGCAAAATCTCCAATAAAATCGAAGAATGAAGAATCTCCTAAAAAATCAGCAAGGAAGTGTAGTCCTCAGAAAGAAACAGTCGAAGATGAAAAAGAAGCGAAACAAATTGATAAAGAAAATGGTGAAATAGGTATAAGCAATGTTAAGTCGAAGCTACAAAGACTGGGCAAGCTGTATTCTGGTAAGCATGAACGTATAAACACCACCCACACAGTTCCTTTAAAACCGGTTTCTGATACCATCTCATTGTGTTTGTATATATGGTATCTGTGGTTAATGCACACACCATGACTCTTTTCATTTGATTTGTTTCCTGTAGCATGAGAAACTCCCTACAATATTATCAAATAATTTGAATCATTGAAGTCTTTTTTTTACATTACAGCATCACACATTTTTTATTGACTTAATTTTGAATTTTGTTTTTTTTTTGTTTATTAAGAAATTATTTTACTATGCATTTATTTGTTATATTTAGAAGACACTTGTGAATTAAGTTCACCAATTCACAAGACAGAAGAGAAATTTTATGCTGAAGAAAATAATCAAACAGAATTGAAATCAGCCAAAAAAGGTGCCAGACTCGACAGATTGGCAGCTCTTGCTTCGACCATTAATAATTGGGAAGATGATTTGTCACATCCAGTTATTGTAAATATAATTAATTTTATTAATATTTATTATATACAAACATACAATATATTTAATAAAAATTTATATTTTTTTTTTTTTTTTTTTTAAGGCAAAAACATCGTCTAACAAGGCAGAACAAATACAAGCTAAATTTAATGATAAAGTGAAGAATACGACAGAACCACAGCCAAGTACAAGTGGATGCAGTAAATGGAATAGTGGTAATAATTCTGAAGGAAGTTCGACCAAACAATTGAAATGGGACAAATCTGTTTTACAGAGCTTGGTAAGTTTTGCTCTTTTTTTTCTTTTCTTATTATTATATTAAAAAATAAAAACTTAAAAAAATAGTATAATGATCTTATAAAAATAAAAAATGACTAAAGCTTTAGAAGGTTTTTCTGTGAAATATATAAATGCATATTATCTTTTATTACAAATATATGTATATATATATATAGAACATAATTATAGATGCAATAAAAAAAGATATTAGATTTATTAGATGGATATTTACAGGAGGCTCAAGGCTTTAGTCGTACGAAAAGCAATTGTCGTCTAGTGTATGACTTTAAGAGTTGTTCTCAGGAAACCGGAGGAGGATCGTCAAGTTCTTCACCCAAAAAAGAGAAAAATATATCAAGTTCGAAACTAAACGTTGTATTAGAAGGCAAGGTGACGAATGATGACAATGTGCATAAAAGTGCAAATAGGACAACTAAGGAGAATGCAAATTCAAATACACCAGAAAAGACAGTAAGAACTACAAATGCAAATACAAACAATTCTAGAATAACATCTAGACTTGGTTTTAATGGTTCACCCAAGAGTCCGATATCTGGTTCATCACCTGGTTCTGTATTGAGTAAAGCTTCCATGTTTGAATCACGAAATAATGATACTAAGGTAAAAGATCCAGCACAGATGAGCCTTTCTGAAAGAAAAGCTCTTTTCGAGAAGAACAAAGATGAAGCTCCGTTAATCCCAAAAGCACCACTTACTATGTCTATACCACCCAGTAAATTACACGAAAAAGAGACATCTAATTCGCCACATGGACATGGCGCAGGTATGTTATATAAATATTATTTAATATTTTAAATAAAATAACATTTATTATTATTATTTTTTTTTATTTATTTATATTATAGATCCGTCAGCAAATAATCGTAAAGTTGAAAATTCGAATAGAGTCGTAACTCAGCGTGCAATATTTGAACATGGTCACACACAAGAATTGGAAAACAATATATTGCGTTCTGCACAAATTGAAAGACAAAAAGAATTAGATATGTTACGTTCACGTTTCAATACCAATAAGGAAATAGCACAAGCAGCTGCTGGTTCCTGTATCAGAACAAGCGAAAGTAGCGAAGGGAAATCTAATTCACCAAAGAATTCTCCTATTTGTCCAGTTAAACCTACACCAGCACTCGTAAATATATTTTCATTTTTTACATTACCTTAAGATTTATACATAAATTAGTATAGTGGTTCACAATCAGTCCGATACACACGTCTTTAAGTCAACTAATTACCTTATACCGCCATTTGTTAGAATCTTATCGAACTAAATTGAGATATAAACTATCCTATCTTTCAAGTTGAATGAAACTGCACACAGTTTGCAAAATTTGATTAAAATCTGTTCAGTAGTTAGGAGTCCATTGCGGACAAACAACGTGACACATAATTTATATATAATAAGAAGAAGTTCATAAGTTATTAACTATAATAGAATAATGTTATTCCACAGCCACCTCCACCACCACCACCTCTTCCACAATCATCAAATTCGAATCAGAAACATCATTCAGAGCAAGAAAAATCTTCACCAGTTAAACGTCAAGGTAAATGAGTAATTAATTTTCCATCATTTTTCTTTTTTTTTTTTTGTAATACAGTTAATTTTTCAAACTAATGAAAATACATGATGTATATTAAATTACAGGAAATTTGCCAAAAGTAGCACAAAATGTGACTTTATCGGATGTTAAACGCATACGTGTATCCCCTCCGAAACCTGGACACCTATATCCTTCACTTTCAGATATTGAAAGCAGTACAGAAACGGAGACAGAGTACACCGTTGATAGCACAGAACCAATAACCGCTACTTTAGATGAAAACACTACTGAGAGTGAATCAGTTACGGAAGCTGAATATTATATTGAAGTATGACACTATAATGCAAAAAAAAAGAAACTATACAATTAAAAAAATAAAAGTATACTAATACTGTAAAACTTTTTTTAGAGCAACGAAACCCAGTTAGATAGCGAAGATGAAATCGAAGATGAAGTCGAAGATGTAAATACTAGCTTGGGAAGAAGCATTTTACATGAAGTTAATCGAAAAATAATAAGAAACAAGGTACTATTAATATTAATTAATTGAACCCTTTCGTACACGCACATTCTTTCATGGGTCATTAGCAACTAAAGGATTAATAAAATAGAATTTTGTTATTTTTGAAAAGTATGATAGAAATTTTGATGATTGCATGTCGTATTTGTAGAAGAGATCGATTGAACCTGATCCAGATAGTACGACATCTGATATATCTGTATTGGATGAAATGGATGAATATTTGGACGAATGTCTTGCGGCGCAAGATAGAAATGCGAAAAATTATTGTCAAGATGGACCAACACCACCAAAACTAAATAGAGGTGACAAAAATCTCGGAGCTTCTTGTGATAGTTTCCAATATACCCGGGGGTAAGATTTTCATTGCAATAAATGTTCGTTATTTTCGTGATTACATATTCAATTAAATTAATCTTATTTATTTTTAGATCGTTATATCGTTCTCCTATCGTTAAACCAGTGACTCCAGAAAAAAGTGAACAACCATACATTGTAGAAGGTGATCAGCATACTCCCTTGTTACGCACTGTCAGCAGCTATAGGCGTCAACAATCAGAAGTGAGTAAATAATATTGCAAGTTTAAGTCATTCATTTATACATACATTCATTTCTTTAATTAATTCGCATGTATTTTATTCAAAATTATAGTTACGAACACCGAAAGGTAACCTTCTTTCGGTATCCAAAGTTATAGAATCTTCTTCCGATTCTATGGAACCTTCGAAGGATGAAACAATTTTGGTACAAGAAAAAGTGAAACATTTATTGGACGAAGTTAGCAAGCAGCAAACGATCATTGGTCAAGCTAGTCAAGCTTTAAATTTATGCAGTTCTACGATCGAATTTAATGAATCACAGGAACAAGTTGAAGTAGAAAAACTTCTACTAGTTGCCAGTAATTTCATCATTTTATTATATATTATTTAAATTGAAATTTTGTATTATTTTAATTCTCCTTGTAATCGAAATATGATTTTTAAAACAGCTCACAGAAGACAAGCTGCTATAAACGAGATTCAAAGATTAAAAATCCAGGGTACATTGAGACCTTCTGCACCAGGTTCTCCGGAAATAGATGATACTGGATCACTTACAATATCAGCCATTACATTACCATTGAGACGTGAATACTTAAGAAGTATTGCTCCAAGTGAGTATCAATAATTGTTTAACTTTGAGTATATTTTTCTGAGTAATAAATTTAAACATACAAATTTTTCTAGCTACTTGTCTTCATTTCGTCTGTTTGGTACTGCATTTGGATGAAGTATTAGCAACTCCCGTGGTTGTTGCTGAATCTGGCGATTCTTGTCTACGTTTTCCTTCGACATTAAAATTACAGAATTTATATAGCGATTTTAAAGTAACCGTTGAAATTTATTCCCTACGAACACAAGCCGAAATGCTTCCCCATGAAGTTAAATATCACATTCATAATAATGGTAATGGACATAATGGTAATAACGGCAAAGATAAGAAGAAAACACCGAAAAAGTGTTCGAAATTTGATAATCGTTTAGTGATGCCAAGTGTTCAAAGTCCTGCAGGACCTTCTGCAATTCAGTCTTCTGCTTTTCAACTATCTGGTTATATTGTTTTCAGTCTTAAAGAAATAAACCGTCAACAGTTCACTTTAAATAAGGTACGTAAAAACATTTGAAATTTACATTCTCAAGAACAGAAGAATGTGTTTTATTTTTAGTGTTCTTACTGTACTTCAATTATATGACAGGTTCCACAGCAATCTCCATTGGAGGGCAGGTTGCAGATGCACATGTCTTGTGAACCATCAATAACAGTGGAATATCGTAATTTCTTAACAATATTTGAATATGTCTCTGGTTTTGGCATCTGGCAAAGAAGATGGATGGTGCTTAAAGGAACTACATTATCTTACTACAAGTATCCTCATCACGAGGGTAAAAAGACTCCTTTAGGAAGCCTTGATTTGCGTGGTAATTATTATTTCTCAGTCATTATAATTATGTATTGTGGGGACGAGCGCGCCTCCATGCCAAACTTATCGGGTATTCGTGAGAAGGATTGATCGGTGGGCCCTGGATAGCTCAATTGGTTAAAGAAAGATCCATGGTTCGAGTCCCGGTTCAGTCAGTCCAGCGGTCCAATTTTTTTCACCAATCCCACAGTATTGAATTGTATGGAAAGTAATTTCGTTTGTTTGTTTTTTTTCTGTTATCGTAGGTGTTTCTACAAAAATAGTAGATTTAGCACCTTTTAGTATTTGTATGCGTGCCAATACGGTTTTACTTGAATCAAAAAGAGCAGCACAACCTGGGGATACCGATAGTCTCATCATGGTTACAAATGGATCTGAAACAACAATTAGACATCTTTACTCGGCCGATACAAAAGAAGATAGATTGGAATGGTGTTCAAAACTTAACAAAGTATTACATATATTACAAGTCTGGGGTAATAGCTCTGGAATGTAATATTGTATAAAATAATGAATGTGTTGTTACGTTGTAAGGTATATTTAATCATTATTTTTAGTTAAATGCAATTAGTCTTATTTTAATGTGCGTATGCATTTGAAAATAATGCAATAAATAGTTAAATTCTATTATCATTTGTTACAAAATAGTAATTATTTTTTAACAATTTTTAAATATTACAACTTTCTCTTAGATCACATTTAATGAAACATTGATTGATATATATATATACATATACATATAACATTTAAATTACAAAAGTAATGTATTATTTAAACATGACTTAACGTGCATTAATTATTTCGTTGGTGTCTTTTAAGCTTTACAATGTTGTGTTCATTTATTATTGCATAAAATATAAATAAAAATCATAACGAGTTCTTGTTGTATAAGAAAATCTTGCTGTTGATAAAATAATACAATATATATTTTATATGATATTAAAAAAATAATATAATTTTTTAAAATAGAACTCTTGCCAACTCACACGTAATAAACGAATATCATATGAATATATACATATATATATATATATATTGCACGAATAAAACAAATTTTTCTTTGCATTCAAAATGACTTCGTAACGTTCTTAACAATTTGATTTTTATTTTATTTTATGCAAATTAATTTTTTCAACTTTATTTGTATCAAACAAATGTAACATTACACGTGTTAGCTAAAGACACCTATTCTATCAATTTTTAAGCGTATTCAAAAATTACGCTATTATTATGCTGCTCTCTCTCTTTTTTTTTTTTTATAATGTTTTCGAACAAACGTAACGCGTTAAAATTTTATATTAATTATTTTACTTAACGTATATTTGTAAATAATCAAATTAAAAATGATTTATAATGTAGTATAGTAATTACTATTTATATATATATAATACATATATTATAATATATCTATACACATATATGTATTTATTATATTTCATGTATATGTGTATAGGTATGAATGTAATTACATATATTCATAAATATTGACATACTTTATAATTTTTTATGTAATCTCACAAATTTTTGTACCTACGCCTTTACAAGTGTACACAGATTTTTTTTTATTACAAATGTTAGATATAAGCATATATATATATATATATATTACTTTTATATTCACGACTAAGTTAGTGCTCGTTTTTTTTTTTTTTTTTTAAATGAGATTAATTAAATATTGTTGTAAACGAGTTGTTTTTTTTGGTGTATAATAATATTAGCAATGAAAAAAAAAAATAATTGGATTTTTGTAACCCTTTTGTTACAGGTGCTTTGCGCACAAGTATCTTCCCTTATTAATTTACTTTTACATGCAAATTGTGTTGTAACGAAAGGGTTAATATAAATAATATAAATAATTATGATCTACCCTTATTAATTTGCTTTTACATGCAAATTGTGTTGTAACGAAAGGGTTTAATATATAATAATACAAATAATGATGATCTTATTTTTAAGAAATTTAGGAAGGACAACTGCAATATATATATATATACATACATACATATATAATATAAATAAAAGTGAATAACATATACAAGTTTATATGCATTTACTGCATTGTTTATTATAGATACAACAAGTTGGTTGTAGGTGTGTGTGTGTGTGTGTGTGTGTGTAAAAAAAAAAAGAAAGAAGTAAGGTATCTCTCTTAGTAGATGTAATTTAATCTGCGACGTTGTAATGAACATTACGCCGTCGTCGTCTCGCGCTTGGTTTTGTTGCTTAGAACGAACTCTTCATTGATGATGTGTCTTTCTCTCTCGTTCAAAATGTGTTTCTGTCTGTCTGTCTGTCTGTCTGTTGTTTGTTTGTTTGCTGCTGGCAGTTTATAAGTATTACATCATGTATTATATCTGCGGAATGGACACGTTTTTCGCGAGAAGCACGTGACCCGTGTTAGATCTCGTAAGACAACATTTGCATAGAACTACTACTACCATGCTTCTTCACACGAAATAACTCAAATGTTATTCGTGAAAAGTTAATCTTCTTAAATTTAATAATACCATCGAGAAATTATCGGAATTTTTACTATCATTCATTATTCTTTCTTTTCTTTTTTTTCTTTGTCAGAGGAGATGGAGGAGGAGGATGAAGAAAACAAAAAAAAAGAAAAAATAGAAATCATCGAGATCTCTCGATCGTTGATTAAATAATCTTCTGCAAGTGAAAATTAAATCCTAAACAAAAAGTAAGAAGAAGAAGAAGAAGAAGAAGAAGAAGAAGAAGAAGAAGAGTAATGAGAAGAGTGAAGAAGAAAAAGAAAGAGAGCAAATTTGTAATCGAAAGTAACCACGACTTTTTACGAAGCCTTAAATAAGAAGAAAAACTTAACACGTTTTGAGTTTAAAACCGAGTTGTGTCTCATCCGCAGCGTGAATACATGAGAAACAAACGTTACATGTTAAGACGAAATTATTGTTTATGATGCGCTTTTATCTATGCGAAGTTTGTCGAAAAATCCTAAGTGACGTGTTCTTGTAGTTTAGCGTAAGATTCCTTCGGCTTCTTGAGTAATATTAAATCGTCCTTTTGAATTTATTTCGATACGAGCTGAATGTTAGGATGGAAACCGTCCTTGTCGGCAGTGTAATCAACCCTTAAAATCAAAATCAAATTGTATTTTTATCTCAATTCTTTATTGGCAGGTATTTAGATTGATTTTTCAATCGAATATAATGCAATTTATTTTACCTGTACGTATGACCATCCGGAGAGATGAATGAAAAACTACCCGTGACGGCTAATTCTTCATCGTCAGTACCCTCGTTTTTCAATTCGGCAGTTTCGTCTCTTTTCTGTCCATCGCTTTGTTCGTAACTGAAGTGATATCCACCAACCCCGATATTGTTAACTTCCTCCTGCTTTACAATGGTGATGTCATTGGGATTACCTTGCGGTTTACCAAAAGTTACGACTAAAAGAGCCGCCAGTACAAATACCTGCGTATTAAAAGACCAATTATCAAAATTTGTTGTTTCTTTTCTTTGTTTAGAAGAATTGTATTAATTAATTATCAATCGAATTCACTTAATCAGTCCCAAGGGGAAAATAAAGTAAGAAGAAAAAAAAATAAATAAATAAATTCCTTCGCGAAGAAGTTCTTGGTCAAAATGGTGTCGTCGGTGGTTTACGGTAGAAAGATTGATCGATCGAAGATGATTTTCACCGAGAGAATTTGATAAGAGGCTATTAAAAAAAAAAAGAAGAAAAAAATTTATCTCTCTTTCTTTCTCTTTCTCTTTCTCTTTCTCTCTCCTTTTTCGAATGTCTGGGATTACACGAGAGAAGAGCTCATGTCCGCCCGCACGCACAGAACGAACGTCACAGATCCTCTCTTCACTTTCACTGTTGCGTAAAAAAATAAAAAAGAAAAAAAAATAACAAGGTAGAAAAAAAAAGAATAATAATAATAATAATAATAATAAAAATTTTAGATGCTTGGTGCTTCGGATAACCGAAATCGAAAATCGTCTTCTCGCGTCTTGTATTTGTTTGTTTATGTGTTATGTGTGTGGTGTTGTAGGTAATAGTAGTAGTAGTAGTGCCTGCGGTTTTCGTTCCCACGACTAATTTTTTCTTTTTTTTTTTCCTAAATTTTTTTCTTTTTTTTTTCTAGACACACGATCCATAAAATTTTTTAACTTCTCTAATGGAATATATTATATAATGATTTTTTTTTCTTTTTTTTTTTTTTTATGCAAATGTCTTCTCTTCTTTTAAATTTGATTTTTATCTCAATCGTATTTGAATTTTGTATATTATTTTGTTCTGTGTCTAAAAATAAAAAAAAATAATTTTTCTGATTCGTAATGGCACGCACCGTCTTCATGATGATAGATTTAGTAGTTTTAAAAGTGTTCGTAAGCGAATGTGTTTTCCTTGCACCCTTTCGTCCTTTAACGATGAACTGATACGTGATATACCAGGGATGTGCAGTACATCTGCCTTTATATAGTCGGAAAATCCCAATAGATGCATACCCCCCTCCACTCATCGGATAGTCTTCGAGATTCATTTGATCATGTTACCCTCCCCCTCGTACTTCTTACTCTCTCACTCGTTTATGCGCCCAGGATGCATCCGCGATGCACCAACACTGATGCTGCATCACTATGCAATGCTGCCGCGTTCGTTCATTCGTTCCTTCGTTCGTCGATGTTACAAACATCGTTTGTTTTATCTTCTTCCTTAAATCCTCTTGTATTTTTTTGAAGTGAAGAAAACTTCTTTAGAATCAGGGTGATTTGAATATCGTGAAACGGAAAAACGTGAAACGGAAGAAACCGTGAAACCGATGAAACAAAAATAATTCATTAATTAATCAAATTCAATATATTATTTAATTCTATATATTAATTAATTAATTAATAAAATTCTGTATATAAAAATTCAGTGTCACAATATGTTTGTCCACTAATAATTGCGAAACTACTCAACTTATTTTAATGAAATTAATTTTATTTCAAGTTCATTTTTCCAACTTAGCAAATAGCACAATTTTTATCGCGACTTTTTTTATTATTATTATTTTTTTTTATTACTAATTTAAAGATTTTTATGTAGAGGTTATCTAGGTTTTCTAAAGTTCTTTCAATAGATGGCACTGTATTACAATTCAATTATTTCGATATATTCACGTCTCGAAACTTGGTTTTTTTTGAAGGTTTCACTTCTACCGTGTGTGATTTGCACACATCTATTTTTTTTTAATTATTTTTTGTTACTAATTTAAAGATTTTTATTTAGAGTTTATGTAGGTTCTGTAAGGTTCTTTCAATAGATGGCACTGTATTACAATTCAATTATTTCGAAGCTTGGTTTTTTTTGAAACTATGTGTGATCTGCACACATCTGTTTTTTTCCTTCTATTTTATCATCAATTTTTATCATCATTGTTTTTCATGTGTACTTGCATCGATTATTATTATCAAATTAAAAAAAAAAGGTAATAACAATGGGGTGACCTCAATTGAAATGTTCAATCACAGAAGAGTTTATCACGAGAAGTGTGTAATTTGAAATAAAAATTCCTTTTTCTTCTATCGTGAATATTTAAATAAAACAATTTGTGTTATCTAATATTTAATAATAATATGTATTTATGAGTAACAAGTTGGCATAAGCTTAATATTATTATTCACATTATTGTCATTAAAAATAAAATAAATAATTGATTATTTTATGAATTACAACAGTGTAAGGAAATGAAGGAACACGTCAGGAGGTTTATAAAAAAAAACAAAAAACGTCCTTCAACTTTTCAATCGAATAAGAGAAAAGAAATTCGTGATATAAACGAATGCCAGTTGCATTAGGGGGTTAAAAAAAAGTTTATACAAGAGGAAAAAAAAAAAAAAAATCCTTCGAACGTACTCCATATAGATGAAATGTCGAGATAACGAGCAACCTCCTCATGAGGTGGTGGTTACGAGCCTAAGAGCTATGGAAGAGAACTATGATGCAACTGCAGTGTTATTACCGGCTGCCAATGATACCTCTTTTGATTTGTATTATTAATTGATCAGAAAATAAATAAATGAAAGATTTCAAACATTGGTAGAATATAAAAATAACCAGGACAGAATTATATGGATGATTTGTACTGTAATTTTTCGATTGCAAAGTCACCCACCACCCCCTTGTTTCAAATTTAGTTTATCGAAAGCGGTAATAATACTCGCACACACCAATTTACGTTCTCGAACGTCCTTGGTTATTGTGACATTTAGTTTTCTCTCTCGACGTAGTAAAGTACGTTTACGTAGATGTTGAGGAAAGTTAATGACGTAACACTACCGGTGACCTTGCCATTTCCGAAGATGCGCTGCTGTAGCTGCTGTAGCTGCTGTTGCTGCTGCTGCTGCCGTTGACGAGGACGCCTCCGGCTACCGTGTTTCTCATCTTCAACTATCTCTCCTTCCCCATATTTAAACGACCTATCGTAGGATGATCCACTTATTTTATTTATCTCTATGTGATGATCTCTCCAATGAAAAAATGAATCATTCATCATAGGTGTCAAAAAGGATTAACGATATTTAAAAATATACCAAACAGTTATATAATTGATTCCTGATTTTATCAATGATTAAATAAAAAAAAGCAAATAAATGTTAATCTTGTTATCAGTGTATACAAATTAGATCACAAATATTTTCTAATTTTATGAGATGAATTTATTGGATTGTTCGGAATGTAATTTCGTTTTTTTCCTCACACAATTTTGGTATTAATTGAATGCAAACTGGTAAATAACAACACATGAGATCCATGAGAGGTTAAATTTATCAAATTAAACTGTTAATGCCCACTTGAAAGGCCTAGGTTTAATCTCGAAGTGAAAATTGTCTTAATTTTTATAAAAAAAATAACGAAATTACTTTCTGAACAACAGAATATTTACGATTCTCAACATTGAAATTCAGTAAATCATTTATTTGGACCTAACAATAAGATATTCTCAGATTTTTTCCACTTCCTAGACACGGTAATGTGTACTTACAAAACATGATGATAAAATTAATAACAGTTTTATCTAGGATAGATACATAAATATATCTTATTAAACTTCACGAACCCATTAATTTCGAATAATTAGTTAAGACTTATGAGTTACCACCCACTTATTTTCTATCTTTTTCTTCTCGCTAAGAGTGTCTTACTTTTTTCTTTTTTTTTCTTCTTCTTCTCGTCTAGTCAAACGAGGAGCCAATAAGCAAACATAAACGTGAAAGCGTACACGAACGAAGAAAGGTTGACGGTCCACTGAGATCGTAAATGGAAAGAGAAATAATACTTGTCGAAAATAAACTTATCTCGATTGTGCAAGAATCGAAATAAGATTCGTCAATGATGGTTGCAGGATCGTCAACATCATAATCAATTTATTGAAGTGAAAACTTCTTTAGAATTAGGGTGATTTGAAAATCGTGAAACGGAAGAAACCGTGAAACCGATGAAACAAAAATAATTCGTTAATTAATCAAATTCAATATATTATTTAATTCTATATATTAATTAATTAATTAATAAAATTTTATATATAAAAATTAAGTGTCACAATATGTTTGTCCACTAATAATTCAAAAACTACTCAACTTATTTTAATGAAATTTATTTTATTTCATGTGTTTTTTTCCAACTTAGCAAATAGCACAATTTTTATCGCGATTTTTTTATTATTATTATTATTTTTTATTACTAATTTAAAGATTTTTATTTAGAGATTATCTAGGTTCTGTAAAGTTCTTTCAATAGATGGCACTGTATTACAATTCAATTATTTCGAAGCTTGGTTACTTTGAAGGTTTCATTTCTACCGTGTGGGATTTGCACACATCTATTTTTCTTAATTATTTTTTATTACTAATTTAAAGATTTTTATTTAGAGGTTATCTAGGCTCTGTAAAGTTCTTTCAATAGATGGCGCTATATTACAATTCAATTATTTCAATATATTCACGTCGAAGCTTGGTTTTCTTTGAAGGTTTCACTTCTACCGTGTGGGATTTGCACACATCTATTTTTCTTAATTCTTTTTTATTAATAATTTAAAGATTTTTGTTTAGAGGTTATCTAGGTTCTGTAAGATTCTTTCAATAGATGGCACTGTATTACAATTTAATTTTTTCGATATATTAACGTCTCGAAGCTTGTTTTTTATTCTCGTTTATGTTCAAACCCAATCTCTCTTCCCGTTTCTTCGAGGACACATTTTTGTTCGTTTCACTTTTACCATATTTTTTAATCTAAATATAACCAAAAAAAAAAAAAAATCTTTTTCAATAGTAAGTAATTTTTTTGTTGATTGAAAACAAACATCAAAAGAAATATTTAATCGATTATAAAAGCATGGTCATCGGTAATGTGCACATTCATACGTCTAACGAATTCACATTTTTATTGCAGTCGTGGAGAATGGATGATGATTTATTGTGTATACATCGGTTATGTAGTCTGGTAGCAATGTTCTTATGTGTGTGCCAGGTAACGTCGACGACGATAATTAGAAAACGAAAACTTCACCATCTACGTTTGTTTTTTTTTTTTTTTTTATCTTTTCTTCGCATAAACGAAGATATGTATATGTGTGTGTGTGTGCATGCTTTGGAATATTCGAATGATAGGATATTATGAAGTATCGAAGTACATCGTAAAATTTATGTAACAAAATCATTTCGAAATCTAGCAATCTAAAGTTTGATAAATCTTACACCGTGATAAAGTAATCAATTTTCCCTATAGAAATATTTGTATTTTTTTTTAATTTTCATATTCATTCGAGAATCATCATCATCATCATCATCATTATCATCATGATTATTTGTGTATTATCTTTCATCAATATTTTTACAAATATTTCTTCTCTATTAAAATCAAAATGTATAATCCTAGTAAAATCAAAAAAACACCTTTCTTATAATGAAGACATCAAAATGCAACTGGTGTTTGATCTATGATCTATCCATCGATCACATTTTCATTTTTGTTATTATGAATAAAACGATTCATCAAGAAACAAAAAATTTCATTGTTCATTTAAACGAATGTTTCAAATTAATTTGTATTAATTATTCTTACGTACCACATGGCAGACATTTCTTTCGTAATCCTTTAGATAACACAATAAAATATTGTGCATTAAATAAAGAAGTTGTTATGGGGGTGGAGGGGGAGAATTATGGTGGCACTTGATAAGCGCGAAAGTGAGTAAATGTCAACCACAATGTCTCATCTCCCTCAAACCACCTCCACCCACCCTTTCTATCGTCAATTCATCTTCTGGTATTACACTGGGTTAGCAAATGTAACGAGCTACGTACGCCAGCAATATGTTCGATATGCCAGATGTGCAATTACCTTCACGTCTCATGATAATCTCTACTTGCATTTTCAACACCGTAAAGGGAACTTTAATGAAATATATTACCGACTAACTTTATTTTTTTTTTTTGCTTATTCTTCTTCTTTAACTTTAATTCCACCCTTTTACTTTTTCGGTCTCTTTCTTTCCGTCTTTTCTTGACATTTACTTACACTGTAAACTATCCGTTAGATCTTCGAGATTTTCTACATTTATTTATTTTTTTTTTTTAAACTAATAAGGTGTATTTCTTTCTCTTTATGACGTCATAGTTAAAAGAAAAAAAATTGTATTGGGATCTCTAGTAGGGATCCTATAGGAGGGATGCGCCATGTACATTGCTGGGGGACCGGAACTCGATTTTGCGCGCGAATGATTCAAACATTGAAATAATTATGAAATAATGAATTGCATCAAATACAGAAAAAAACAATGAACTATATTTAATGATAATTAAAAATTTATATTAAAATAGAATAGGTTACAGGAAAATATTATTATAAATTCAAGCGGTCCCCCAAAATTTTCAGCCAATGGCACATGAGCTGAATATRAATGGCGCATCCCTCCTACAGGATCCCTAATCTCTAGCACTTGAATACGCTATCTGGTGACTAAATTCAGAACTAGAGCAGTTAGGAGGAATTGCTGACAACTGATTTAAACTACACGATATTTATGTGGAAATATTTATATTTTTAATTTTATGTGACTTGCTTATTTATTATTGAAAGAACAATTGAAAATAACTAGTATCGTTAAACTAAAAAGTTGTTGCAAAGAATTTTTCTTCTTTTTTGTTATGGAGTTCCTAGCAAAAATACAAAAAATACAAGTAAAGTGTATTGCTGTGTATTTGGTTGTACAAGCATAGCTTGTCGTGATGAAAAAATTAGGTTTTTTTTTTTCAAATTCCACCTCGTAAAAAACAATTTGTTTATCGAATAAACAAATTTGGTAATAAAGAAATAATTGATAGGACAACAACAACATGTTTACAAATACTATTTAAACCAGCCTTGCATGAACAACTCATTCTAATTATTCGACCATTTTTTAATATTTCACCAGTTATTTCATGTGGATTATCTTTAACATGTGATGTTTGTAAACAAAAAGCTAAAATAAGTAATGCACAGCATCATCCAGTCTTTAGTTCATATTTTTGCCGCTAGGGTAAGCCACGACCCTGCCAGAGATCCTAATAGGTGAAAAAACAATTTTTATTTTATAACAGATTGAAGTATTCGAGAGGTGTACTGTAAAGGGGTGTCATTTGATAATGAAATAATTAATTGATCTATTTGTTTTTAATTATTTCTACAAATAAGGTGTCCTGGTAACTTTTTGTTACAATATTGTAATTGGGAAAATATTTTATTTGAATTGATATTGAATATCATTGAAAATAAAAATAAAAACTAAATTGAAAATCCTTAACAGGAAAACTTATTAAGTTATTGTACATCTTTCTTCAAGTTGCACGGTTTTGTTACAAAAGTCTTACGGTGTATTCCGTCTACATAAAAAAAAAAAATAAAGAGAAAGAAAGAGAAAAGGTAACAAGAAGAAGAAGAGACTGTATATGTCGTAATAAAGGACTCGACAAGAGTCACGAGCGGTCAATAAGGCTGCACTCTCGAATTGAAATGCCGCACTCGATCGAAATCTTATTTCCTCGAACTACTATAGTCTTCAAATATTCAGGAAGACAATGAATCCTATTCTATGTTTTCCATATTAACAATTTTTTTGTTCTATTGGGTTATTCGAAAAGTAATTTCGTTTTTCTTTTTTGAAAATGAAGACAATTTTCACTTTGAGGTTAAACCTAGGCTTTTTCAAGTGGGCATAAATAGTTAAATTTGATAAATTTAACCTCTCATCGATCTCACGTTTCGTTATTTGCTGGTTTACATCAATTAATGTCAAAATTGTGTCAAGAGAAAACGAAATTACTTTTCGAACAATCCAATATATATTTTTTATTATTTTTTTAATTTAATTTAGAATCCTTGAACTTGACCAAGAACTGTCCACAATATTTTACATTTAAAATGATATTATAATATACTAGTAACTCCGTCTAGTTAATAATTAGATATCTAGATAATAACTAGTTGGTCTAGCCCAGATAAAGGAGGAGGGTTCGAGGGCGAGGCTAGCAACCTAACCTTGTTAAAAAAATATCAATTGCTCCCAGAATTAACTTCATAACCTTTTTAGGCTAAAGAGGCTATGAAGTTTGGGATAACAGGATCTATTCCTAAAAAGAAGAAGAAAAAGAAGAATATAAGAGTATAGAATTATTAAGTTTACCAGAAAATTCTGTCCGTTCAAACAAACATTAGTTCAATTTGTCGTCACTAGGGGGTAAGGCTCCATTTCATACAAATTGCCACCATATTGACAAGAGTTTTAAAAGTAATTCAATTAATTAATTGTTCAAATTATGAATAATTTATTTTCAAAATGGACAGAATTTTTCTGATAGACCTAATATTTATATTTTATCTTAGATTATGCGAAAAATAATACAAAATAAAATTTCAAATGACAAAAAAGATATCCTAACACTAACGCTCATTAACGTGTCAAATTAGTTCTCGATTAATGAGTATCGAGATAATGTTCTCGACTACGTCAGGATAATCCCTGACCTCTCGCACATCGTCCACGACCATCTCTTACCAATCGTGCATGTCCTTTTATTCTATTCGTAAGAATGATGACGACCGACCGCTGAACCCGGATCCTTCACTTGACTTCCGATCATTTTAAAATCATCATTTCCATTAAACAAGTTTTTTCACATCTATCTGATTCATTTTAATTCAATATAGCTTATCAGGATAAATTCTTTTAATAAAAAATTAATGAAGATTCGTAGTTATTTTATTTCTGAATAAAAAAAAAAAATACTTTGGGACAAGTTTATGGCTTCATCTTTATTTCTTGTTTTGCTATCTCTCGTTCTATAAAAAAAATAATCTTACACAATATTGGGATCTCTGGCAGGGACGTGGCGTAGCAATTCGACCTATCTATTCTAATTTTGAATTTAGCCACCAGATAGCGTATTCAAGTGCTAGAGATCCCATCGTGGCATAGTAACAATTCGACCTATCTATTCTAATTTTGAATTTAGCCACCAGATAGCGTATTCAAGTGCTAGAGATCCCACGTGACGTAGCAATTCGACTAATCTACTCTAATTTTGAATTTAGCCACCAGATAGCGTATTCAAGTGCTAGAGATCCCAATATTGGGTTGACAAGTAATTTTGGTTTTCTAATATGAAATAAAACTCAATTGTTTCTAAACCAACAATTGTAAACTAAATTACATGGAATTTATTTCTATAGCAACCTAAAAGTGTCAACTACCAAACCTCAAAAGAAAAAAAAATACCAACAAAAGAACACGATATTTAACAAATTATTTAATTAACAAAACATTTAATTAAATTAATGTATTTTCAATTTAACAAAAGAATACCGAAACAAACATAACCTTATCTATTGGTGCAAGCCGAAATTACTTTCTTGCCAACCCAATAGATGCATTTATATCTCTTATATTAATTGTTTTATCTATGTAACAAGATACACATTAAAAAAAGAAATATTATTCTCTTCTAAATGAAATGGACATTTTATCAAATGATTATCATGTCAACAGCTTTGAACTTCTAATTGGCTTAGGAAAATTATAGAAGGTTACATCCTGTTACTGTAATTATCTTATCGCACTTATGTCATTTGTTCGAAGAGTAGGTGAGTAGGTGAGCCCTAGTGAGTTACGAATCAAGTTAAGTTATATACGTAAATGCTTAGACTCATGTGGCCTCACCCTTCCCACCCCTCCCGTCATTCAATTCCTCATGCATCCTCTACAACCGCGGTATTTTGCTATCTGACTAGAAAATAAATCAATCCGACTATCCACGTATATAGTCATACTTTGCTACGTGGTTTTCTTAACCGATTAACTATATATACACTTCAGTATTACTGGTTCTATCTATGGACGAGAGAACGGAATGATTCTTTAACGAGAAAGAAAGAGAAAGATATGACAAAGTTCAAAGCTAAGATCTTCTTCCTTTTCAATTCTATTCGACCTGCATTTATACAAAAAAAAAAAAACTATTAAATGCATTGAGAAATTTCGTTTCTAAATCAAGTTACTCAAAAACTGTGCACAGAAATTTGTTTCAAGACAAAAAAAAAAAACTCCTTTACGAGAATACTCGTCCTTATACATGTATAAAAAGTAATTACTACATACGTTTTATTACATTTCATAAGTATCATTTAATAATCAGTAATTATTTCTTAAATATTATTGGCATAATCGATTAGAACGATTTGTAGTAATTATAAGGTCGATTCAAAGGAATACAGGATAATGGTTAAAAGAAATTTCTTGATATCATCCACCTGTCTGTCTGATCATACAACACACATAAAACATACATATACCATATACTTAATTTATACTTACACATACGCGTAATTCTTACAAGTTTCCTCTTTTAACGAGCTTTAACGGCATGCATTATTTTCTCAATGTAAATTGAGTTAGTGTGCGAGATTGTAAATTGTTTGTATGAGTTAGGTGTAGGAGTGGAGTAGGGGCATTACACATATGTGTGTTGTGTGTGTTGCTGTTGTCTGCCGACAGCAACGTGGTGGCATTTAACCGATCCCTGCCATCGTGCTTGGTGGTTACATTACGCAAGATGAGCCTTTAAGCCGACTATGACGACGACCTCGTGCGGTCCAGCTCCAGGATTCTTGCGAAATTCTTAACTCGAGTGTGCGAGTTCCTCGTTGAAAAGCAACCAAAGAAGCACATATATACAGTCCTATACATACATAGTACTATCTTCTATGTGACTCCTTTTATTCTTGTTCATTTTATTTTTTTACTGGATGACTAGTACATATGATGAGTAAACACTCTACTCGTATCCACTTTCGAACGTTCCGACATCAATCAAAAAATCGATGATACTCATATGAGAAAATGTATGTACATTTACTTACACACTCACAACCTATACACATTTTTATAAGAATTTGTATTGTGCGTAAAAAAATCCCAAATTGAAGTAATTATCTTAAAGAATGTATGCCATCGAAAAGAAAACCGGAAGGAAACACTTTCTACGAAAATATCTGATCACTCTCAGTTCAATGCTACTTATGAATCATTCTGTACTAAGAAAAAGAATGTGTACCTGAAAGATATATCTGAAAGAAAGTTGAGGGATCATCTTTTAAAATAAATAGCTCACCCACACAAATATTATATTTTTGAGTGGTGTATGTCATAAATTAGAATAATGGGAGAGAATAAAGGGTTTTATTTATCGTAATGATTTCTTAAAAAAATAAAATATCATGTGGGCAGATCACACGTGTTAGAAGTGAAACCTTCGAAAAACTAAGTTTCGAGAGAAAGAGACGACTGCAGAATATCAGGAGTAGGATAATTGTTGGGTTTATTTGTTATATTATTATTATTATATTATTGTTATCACATTCAAAAATTATTATATGTTTTATTGAAAACATATATAAATAGATAACATATTACACAGCAAGCAAGTTCTCAATTCAAAGAAATGAGACGAGTTGCTTCTGGTAACTAAAAAATGCATGGTAACTAAACAACTCTGTTAGTGTAGTAAACACCACTATAGTAAGGTTTTTTTCGAAAAGTAGTGAGGTTTTTTCCGTAGGGTCTTTCCGATAAGTCCGTAGGGTCTTTCTGATAAGTCCGTAGGGTCTTTCCGATAAGTCCGTATGGTCTTTCCGATAAGTCCGTAGGGTCTTTCCGATAAGTCCGTACGGTCTTTCCGATAAGTCCGTAGGGTCTTTCCGATAAGTCCGTATGGTCTTTCCGATAAGTCCGTAGGGTCTTTCCGATAAGTGCGTATGTAAGTCGTACGTAAGTCCGATGTAGCTTCGTTACATAGCTCCGTTTCCGTTTATTTACTTTTCAGATCACTCCCATTCTAAAGAAGTTTTCACTTCAAAAAAAAAACCACGATTTTATCTTCATGGTTCTATTGGACACATCATCAATTGAACATAGACAGGAAGATACAATCGATTGGTTAAAAAATCGATACATTTACATAACGTATCATCGAATAAATAGTTGCATCTACTTGTGCTTGTATTCTATTCAATTTTTAATATTATCTTGTTCCTTCATTCTCTCTCTCTCTATCTCTATCTATCTCTTTAAGTTATTTCTTGTGTACAATTGATTATACAATATCGTCGCGCCTATTCGTCGTTAAACCGCGCAAAAAGGAAAAGCCGCGCGACCTGCAAAGGTGATGCACGATGGTTCACTTCGAAACCTAACCGGTTATCTAACTCTTTACGATACTCGGCATATCTACGACATAGTAACGAATAGGGAAACGAAACCTGAGGGATTGAATACCTGTTTAAAGGGAAAGAAGAAGAAGAAGAAGAAGAAGAAGGAAGAAGAAGAAGAAGGAAGAAGAAGAAGAAGAATGACACAACATTTAGGTTTCTTCGTTTTAAACCTTCGTGTTATTCCATGTTGTCTCATTCCATGGAATATATAAATTTGATATTCTTAACATTTTATAAATCACCATAATTAACTTTAAAGTATAGAAATAAGGAAAGATAATCGTGAATTAGACAAATTTTTATTCGTATCTTTCCTTTTTTTTTTTATTGCTTATTTGCTGTTGCATACTTCGTGCATTGCATTGCATTCTTCTACGTCATGCACATGTGTACACACACACAGGTTGTAAAGCGTGTATATTGATGCATATAAAATGTGTACATTATCAATTTATTTCATATAAAAATAAAAAATTACAGATGTGATTTAATGAAGATAAAATAAAACTAAAGTAAGAACAATTTTTGAAATGCCATTGCATCGATTTCACAAGTGTGTTGAGAAGTTTGGATCTCGAATATTTGTAAAAAAAAAAAAAAAAAAAAAACAGATATGTGCAGATCACACACGGTAAAAGTAAAACTTTCAAAGAAAACCAAGTTTCGAGACGTGAATATATCGAAATAATTGAATTGTAATACAGTGCCATCTATTGAAAGAATCTTACAGAACCTAGATAATCTCTAAACAAAAATCTTTAAATTAGTAATAAAAAATAATAATAAAAAATAAAAAATCGTGATAAAAATTGTGCTATATGCTAAGTTGAAAAAAATCACGTGAAATAAAATAAATTTCATTAAAATAAGTTGAGTAATTTTGGAATTATTAGTGGACAAACATATTGTGACACACTGAATTTTTATATATAGAATTTTATTAATTAATTAATTAATTAATATATAAAATTAAATTATATATTGAATTTTATTAATTAATTAATTATTTTTGTTTCATCGGTTTCACGGTTTCTTCCGTTTCACGATTTTCAAATCACCCTGATTTTAAAGAAGTTTTCACTTCAAAAATCATCAAGTAGGGTTGATTTAATTCAATTACTATAATTCTTATTATTTATAAATTTGATAAAGTATTTTTCTCTTTTTTATTTTTAGTGAGATGTTAAATAAGACGATCGAAAATGTATGTCAGAAACATTGACATCGATACTCTCTATCTCTCGAAAAAGATGAGATTCTCTTCTCTCGATATCTCTTGAATTATTCTTTGATAGAGAAAAGAAGAAGAACCCTAAGTGACTGTATATATGTGTGTGTGTGTGTGTGGCGTCATTAACATACGACACGTTTCTTATGTAAGCATCGTATTCACTTTCTTTTCAAAGAGATTAACGCATATATATATATATATATATATCTCTTTTCCCCACCTTAGTCACGCAACATTCGAATCTTTCTCTATATTATATTTCATTTATATTTTTTCGTTTATAGTTTATAGTTTCTAAGAATGACAAAGACAATTTATTATTTTTTATCTAACATTGATCACACACATGTGAGCATTCGACAATCTATCGAAGTTAAACGACGAACATCTAAATTCTAACCTAACCAACTATCTGTTTTCATTTTTTATTTTTTTTTCCATACCCCTTCCATCTACTCATCACCCCTTCCCCCACTCTACCCTTTCTACGGTTTCTTTCACATAGCACATCATTTCTAGTCAATCACTTAAACGTTATTAACTTATCTGAAAACGTTTTTAAAGTATAAAGTGTGCTGATGATTTTAATTTTCTATACTTCGTTGTTGTTGTCTAATGTCATAACTCGTTTTCTCTTATATTATGTTTTAATAGTTACATACTTTTAAACCGTACATATACCTGTTGTGTAGTTTGCATTTAACCAATGTACTTTACGTTTCACTCGAATTTAAAGAAAGAAAAAACAAAATGAGATAATTACGAACGTCTTTTTTTTTCTTTTTTTTTTTTTTATTTATTATTCGACTTTACGAACAAAGATAAAATGGATATTCATCTCTATTATACCGATGACATAAGTGATGTCGAAAAAATTGTATGTTCTTCTTTTTGTTCTCTCTCTCTCTCTCTTTCAAAATTAGCACGTGTTTCACTCGTTGCGAAGAAAGATTATTATAATAATATATTTAAAAAAAAAAAATAAAAAGATATTTTTTTGATCGTTGATTATGATAAGAAGAGAAGGATTGAAAAGTGTTGAAGTATTCTTTCTGTCGGTACTACAATGGTGGTACAATCTTAAGAACATCTTTAACAAGTTGACAGACTGTCCTTTCCTTTCTACTTGTATTAGATATTATCATACTTTGATAGATCCTGTGATTACGTTACCACACGCAACTGCTTGTTGTTTCGTTATATATATATATATATATTATCTTGTTATCCTGTAGTAATAGGAATTTTGATATTTAACCATTTGACCTATTATAACGTACACCATACGTCGTGATGTTTCTGTCCTAAAACTGAAAAACGACGTACACCATACGTCGTGATGTTTCTGTCCCAAATCTGAAAAACGACGTACACCATACGTCGTGATATTTCTGTCCCAAAACTGAAAAACGATGTACACCATACGTCGTGATGTTTCTGTCCCAAAACTGAAAGTGACGTATGCTAAACGTCCTACCAACACGCTGAAATGCTTGACTGCCCAACTACGAGATATCTCGTAGTGTGTGCTGCAATTTCAGATTAATTACAAATGATTATTTACATTAAGAATTATTAAAAAGGTTGAATAAAATATTTATATGGTGTAGAAAACATGAATTATCAATTATTGTAAATACCATTACAATATTATATCAGTAACTTAATATTATTATATTTTTAAAAATTTAAGGCAAGTCGCTCTAAATATGTCTGGCAGTCAATGAGTTAAAGGAGTAACACCACTCTAAAATTGTTAAAAAATTGATTATTTTTTTGTAGCTTAAAGTGTACTTTAGATGTCTAAAAACAATATGCACTTGGTTCTGAAATAAACAAGATTTTAAACATGTCAAAATGTTAGTTTTACTGAAGCGCTTCGAAGTGCGAGAATGGGACACTGTAGGCGCTGGTTTAACACGTTCGTCGCTCGGCCCGTTTTGGTTGAGTTTCTCGCCAGGCCCAAAATTTAACTGTCGGCGCATCGTAACGTAAAGAAGCGATAAGTAGAAATATCAACAATGTGACCCAAGTATTATGGTTATATTATATTATTATTATATTTTATTTATTGAAAATAATAAAATGTAAAACTATTGTTTATTTACAGAAAATAATTTTGTTTCGAAATGGAAAATGTGATAAGTTGTTCCAACTAAAAAATACTATAACTTCAAGAAGAAGAGCGTCACCGTATACGGTGACGGGGTCCCTAGGGAATCATGCCCGTCACCGATATACGGTGTCATGGCGACAAACGTGTTAAAGCGTAGCGCAAGACACTGCCACCGTGAAGTTAGCGTGTAGGTCAAATGTTTAAGATTTATTTTCTACTTCTTAACAATTTAAACAAAACAAAAAAAAATATATATTACTTTAAACGAGAACAATGAATAAATCTCAACGAATACAAATTGTATTTTATGATTCTTATTAATTATGGTTAGCTGAAGATCTAGCTGACTGGGAACATATTTAATAACTCGTTTTAATTGAGCAACGAAATTATGCAAAATTTGACATTGAAATTCCCTTTCCTTTTCTTTTGATTTTTATTTTTTTATTTTTTTTTCTATACAGAATATTTTATCCATGTTTCTTTTTATCTATTTCTTCGTTCATATAAATACTATAATTTATTACTTGAGTTAACATAAAAATAAATATTGTATATCTTTCCATTGAGAAGTATATATTTATATTTAAATGGAATATTAATAAGAAGGTCATTGAAATATGAGAATGTTTTTTATAGACAAGAGATAATATTCAACTTCGATATACAGGTTTTAAAAAAAACCAAGCTCCGAGACGTGAATATATCGAAATAATTGAATTGTAATACAGCGCCATCTATTGAAAGAATCTTACAGAACCTAGATAACCTCTAAACAAAAATCTTTAAATTAGTAATAAAAAAGAATTAAAAAAATAGATGTGTGCAAATCACACACGGTAGAAGTGAAACCTTCAAAGAAAACCAAGTTTCGAAATAATTGAATTGTAATACAGCGCCATCTATTGAAAGAACCTTACAGAACCTAGATAATCTCTAAATAAAAATCTTTAAATTATTAATAAAAAATAATTAAAAAAAATAGATGTGTGCAAATCACACACGGTAGAAATGAAACCTTCAAAGAAAACCAAGATTCGAAATAATTGAATTGTAATACAGCGCCATCTATTGAAAGAATCTTACAGAACCTAGATAAACTCTAAACAAAAATCTTTAAATTAGTAATAAAAAATAATTAAAAAAAATAAAAAATTGTGCTATGTGCTAAGTTGGAAAAAATCACGTGAAATAAAATAAATTTCATTAAAATAAGTTAAGTAGTTTTGAAATTATTAGTGGACAAACATATTGTGACACTAAATTTTTATATATAGAATTTTATTAATTAATTAATATATAGAAATAAATTATATATTGAATTTTATTAATTAATTAATTATTTTTCTTTCATCGGTTTAACATTCTTCCATTTCACGATTTTCAAATCACCCTGATTCTAAAGTTTTCACTTTAAAAAAAAATCTACAATCGGATTCGCGATAGTTTCGGACTGCTGAACTTTCATCGCGTGTTTAGAATGTCGCAATAATAGAAACAGCATGGAATAGAGCAAAAAGAAGATGATCATTGCTACCTATCTTCGTTTATTCGAATTTAATTGGCACACTATATGTTCACTAAACTTTTATACAGTTAAGTAGTAAGTATTACTTACATATTCTAACGTTTAGGTATATAATACATTTTTTTTTTTTTTAGTAATTAAATAGATTTCACCTTATTACACAATTCTTAACGAAGTTAGTCCCAAAGTTAAATTTCTTTGAACGAGAAGAAAAAAAGAAGAAGAAGAAGAGAAGGAGCAGAAGGAGGAGTAAAAGAAGAGAAGGATCAATGAATGAAGAAGATCAACGAGAATCGGTAAAAAACCTGACTAACCTTTTAAACGTGAGCTGATCATCTTTCCAAAGTGCATTTTAAATTGCTTTGAGCTTTCTAGTAACGTTAAGTCGAATCCTCGTAAACGTAAAACGTAATTGTGAAATCTTAGAACAGAGACAACTGACTTCTCATTATAAAGAGATTGAACAAAACACCGATAAGTCATATAAAATAAAATAAACAAAGTATAATACCCAAATCGGATTAAAGTTTTAATTGTTTTGATTTGATGTCAAGCTTCTTTTAGGTTTAGGGGATCATTTTCTATCGATCAATGTTTAATATAAAATCAAATATATAACTTAGGAAGGGAAGCAACGAAATCTTCACGAGAAAGTCAAAAAAAAAAAAAACCTTTGAACTTTCGATCAATGTGTGTGTGTGTGTGTGTGTGTCGAGTCAGTTCCACTTTCTTTCATATCCGTGAACCTAAAGTCCTCATATTTATCTTTAGATATTAAATACGAATCTAATCGACAAGTAGATAATTGGTATACCATTGTTTAAAGATTATCTACCGTAGACCATCTCACCTAGTTGAACAAAGGACACCACAGGTAGAACTGATGATGAGATTATGGTTTCTAACATCGATGTTTCTCTCCTCTTTCTTTGTCCTACCTTGAAAACCTATATCCATCATTTAAACCTGAACGTTCTCATTCTTTAGTTCAACCTTTCTTTTTGTTGGTCTTCTCATGGTCCAATATACACAGGTAACAGGTATTGTATCTTCCTAAACAACACATGTACGGTACCATCACCGAGATGGACCAATGCCGTTCTTCCAGTAAAAAGATTTCGACACACGACCAAAATTTCAGCACCGAGAGAGATCTTTCTTTTTTTTCGGTAGTGGTAAGGGTGGGGGTGGGTGGTGGGGGTTTAATCGTAACACTAAATCCGCCTATATATTAAGCCGTGGGTTCATCTTTCGAATCAGTACAGTAACACAACTCACATCTAAGAATTACATTTCTTTTCGACGTTTAAGAAAGACGATAAACGAATTATTTCATCCAAGATGAAACTGGTGCGTGTGTTTAATTTTTTTTGGTTTTTTTTTGGTTTTTTTTTTTTTTTTAAAGAAAATACATTGGATATATTTTCTCATCTTTTTGTGTACTATGGAAATTGTTTTTATTTCTTTTTTTTTTTTTTTATATATATATATAAAATATGACAATAATTTACTAACAAGTGTAAAATTGATTAAACGCATACTTAAACGTTTTTCATTAAATTTATAAGATTTTTTCTTGATCAAAATTAACGTACAACTCGTGTCATTGGAAATCTTGAAAATGTTGATAAATACGTCGTAAAAAGCGTTTAATAATTTTTATTTTTTTTTGTATTTTTCTCTCAATTATATCTCACTGCGATAACGAGTATCGATAACGTCAATTAATTGCAAATGTACTAACGTAATCGATTTTCCAACTGGTTCGATAATTGTTTTCCTATTTCGAGAAAATATTGACATCATCGTTTACAATCATTTCTAAATATAAATGAGATAATAAGAAAAAATTGAATTGTTTTTCTTTTTTATTAGATCATAGTAGCATTCGTCGCCCTATTAGCTGTCGCCCTTGCTCTACCACAACCACAGCAAGAAGTTGTACTAGTTAAGGAAACACCCTCTGACAATATTGGTGTTGGTGGTTACAACTTTGGTTATGAACTTTCAAATGGTCAACACCATCAAGAATCCGCCGAATTGAAAAATGCTGGAAGTGAAGATGAAGCACTCGTTGTTAGGGGTTCCTTCAGTTGGGTTGACCCAGTTACCAATCAACGATACGACGTCTCATACGTTGCCGATGAAAATGGTTTCCAACCACAAGGCGAACATCTTCCAAAAGCTTGATTTCATTATTACCAATATAAAAATAGGATTGTATAGTTATAATAATAAAATTATTTTATAATCAATTATCATACAATATTCATCCTTTTTATTTCCAATTACATCTTATGCCATTTCTTCTTCTTCTTATTATTATTATTATTATTCATAATAGTTTAAAGATACTTTCTAAATAATAAATCATTTTTAATATATATATATATACATGTGATTTATGATTGAAGAAAATTTCATTTTGATTTCAAGAAGAATTATACTCAATTCTGTTGTAGGACGACACGTGTTACGTTCGTACTACTTAAACGAACAATCTTACGCATTGCACCACCTGCAAATGTTATTTAAATGTTAATTAGTCATTATTCAATATTTTAATACAAGTATTTTACCATTGCATTGAAATCGATACTACATTCATTTGAAACATATCTGAAATATTTATTTATTTAAAAAAAAAAATAAAAAAATACTAAAAAATAAGATTAAGTTTTTATTGTTATTGATATTGAATGCACGCACAATCTAAGATAAATAAATATAATAAATTATAAAATAAAGTAACGTAATATTTCTTCTTTTTTTTACAAATATTATATATTACTGAATGCAATGTGATATTTCTTATGCACATGCATTACATCTGTCCTTTTTCTTCCTTCAAACACATTTTTACGTAACAATTTATATCCTTATGCTATGTTAAACATAATACTCGTTAGTTATAATACATATAGGTATATAGTACACCTATATTAATTAATTATTATTATTATTATTATTAATTGGCATTAGGAATTCGAAAGTTCATTGCCACAAATACCAAATCCCGCCATTGTTCCCGTCCCTGAACGCGATCCTTCCATTCGCGGTCCTCCTATCCTATTTCTATTTCATTCAGGTCTCCTATATTAATTAATATAAACAATAATTAATATTTTTATTTAATAAAATACAAATTTCTCAATCTCAAACAAAATAAACTCATTTCACATAATATTTTATTAAGTCTATTCGTTAATTAAATAAATATGTTAAACTGTGGGGGTCCTCGTTTGAGAACACACACCGTTTTATGTTGCCAGAATCAAACTATGACAAGTATACTCGTCAATACACAAAATTGTGCCACTTCTATATGTATTACTGAATGCAATGTGATATTTCTTATGCATACGCATTACATCTGTCCTTTTTCTTCCTTCAAATACTTTTTTACGTAACAATTCATATCCTTATGCTATGTTAAACATAATACTCGTTAGTTATAATACATACAGGTATATAATACACCTATATTAATTAATATAAACAATAAACAATATTTTTTCATTTAATAAAATACAAATTTATCTCAAACTTATTTCACATAATATTTTATTAAGTCTATTCGTTAATTAAATAAAAATGTTAAACTGTGGGGGGGGGGCCCTCGTTTGAAAGCATACACCGTTTTGTATCGTCAGAATCTAACACATGACAAGTATACTCGTCAATACACAATTAACTAATTAATATACGTTCATAAACATTTATTAATTGTTACAAATAATATTAATAATAATACTAATAACTGTTTATAATAAAATAAAAATGTTAAACTATGGGGGCCCTTGTTTGAGAGCACACACCGTTTTGTATCGTCAGAATCTAGCACGTGACAAGTATACTCGTCAATACACAAAATCGTGCTACTATTCTATGACGAGTATACTCGTCAATAAACAAAATCGTCCTATTTTTCTATGACGAGTATACTCGTCAATACACAATTAACTCATTAATATACGTTCATAAACATTTATCAATTGTTACGAATAATATTAATAATTTTTTATAATAAAATACAATGAAAATAAAATAAATATTCATGGTATGATCTTTGCAACATATTAAAGTTAATCATGCGTGTTTGACATTGAAGATCGTCCTCGACATAAAAAAAATTGATTTTTAATTTCGATCAATTTTTTGATAATAATAATAATAATAATAATAGTAATAAAAATAAAAAAATAAATAATAACAGGATGAATATGAGCATGGTTTCGTTCGTTCGTTCGTTCGTTCGTTCGTTCGTTCGTTAGTTTGTAAGGTCACGAAGATGATAGCCAATTGCGTAAGAATAAAATACCGCATAAAAGTTCGACGGATATCATAAGACCAGTTTTCCTTGATCGATCCATCCGTGGGATTATTCAAGTGTATAGTAGTTTATTATTCGTGGATAGGTTGTTTCCGATGTATCCAAGGTTTTCAAAGATTGACACCACTTATATTAATTTTTGGTACATTGAATAATGAAATACTTTTTCCTTTGTAATAGATTCGCATTTTATTGAATCAATGAATCCTCTCTATGATTGCCTAAGGCAAATTCATAGAAATTATTTTGCTATGGTGTCCTTCGCATATATATATATATTTTTTTTTTTTTTGAATATGGGTTTAGTGAATTGTATTGGATATCATTAATAATTTCAATCTAGTCAAAGGTTGTACACATTTTTATTAATTAGTCATCGATATCTTGCATAATTCATTAAAACTAGACTGTTTGTACTTGAATTGTTAAATTTAAAATTATTACTATTATTACTATTATTATTAGGACGATGAACAACATCTTAGAAGAATTTCTAAACATCGTTTCAAATTCTTAGGAAGTAGATAAGTTGTTTCCGATGTATCCAAGGTTTTCAAAGATTGACACCACTTATTTTAGTTTTTGGTACTTTGAATAATGAAATTCTTTTTCCTTTGTAATAGATTCGCATTTTATTGAATCAATGAATCCTCTCTATGATTGCCTAAGGCAAATTCTTAGAGATTATTTTGCTATGGTGTCCTTCGCATATATATTTATTTTGAATATAGGTTTACCTATTGGTAAATACTAAATTATATTGGATATCATTAATAATTTCAATCTAGTCGAAGGTCGTACACAGTTTTATTAACTAGTCATCGATATCTTGCATAATTCATTAAAACTAGACTGTTTGTATTTGAATTGTCCAATTTAAAATTATTCTTATTATTATTATTATTATTAGGATGATGAACAACATCTTAGAAGAATTTCTAAAGAACGTTTCAAATTCTTAAGAAAGTTTTCTTTTTTATAATTTACACGCATTTAGAAAGTATTTTTGGGGAATTAAGAAGGAAAGTTTTGTAACAATTACAATTAGTATGAATATTTAATCGAAAATAAAGTTTTTTTTTTCTTTTCTTTTTTTTTTTTAATTCATCGATCCTTCAAACGACTAAGCTTCTTTAAAATTTTTATTCGAAATATTTGATCTTTAACGATATCTTTTATTCATAAATAGAAATTCTATGAAATAGTCTTTCACGTTGAATGAGAAAAAGAGAAAGAGAGAAAGAGAGACAGAGAAAGAGAGAGAGAGAATTTCTCGTAGTATTCAGGTGTATTTGCTATGACTATTCTTATACAATGACAGATAATTGAGATATGAAGTACGTGACAAGTAAAGTATAATCGTGAAATCCTTTATAAAGGAGTTATTTGTATGATAAACATTGTTACTATCTTAAACGTATAATAATCATTGCACATTTAATGTGTATATTTTAATATAAACGTTCAAAGATGTTCGTGTAATTTTTATTTATAAATGCAGGTCTTTAAGAAAATTTGCTTCTTTTTCTTTTTTTTTTTTTATTATCTGATCACGAATAAGATAATATCGAAATAAAAATTCATTTCCAAAAATACGTAATTACGATTTAATTACAGTAATTAAATACAATTACGTATTATCAATCACTGTAATATTAATATAACATTCATTATATGGAAGACATACGTGTAAGGTAAGATAACAGGTAATTTTTTAATGATGTATATGTATTCAAAAAAAAAAGGAAAAGAAAAATTCAAAAATTGATAATATTGGAAACGTAAACCAGTAGGAAGGTCAAAATATCAGAGATGGCAAGCGGGCGTGTGCTCATCATTGGTAAAGTGGACAAAAAGTGAAAGGTGAAATTCAATGGTGGTGTAACAAAATTTTGGCAGTAGGAGGACCAGTATAAAATGACCGTAAGCATCCTCAAAGTTACCACAGTCGTATCCAGTCGTCTTCTCATTCAAACGAGACACCAAATTCGATTAGTAATCATGAAGATGGTAGGTATACAATGAATTAACATTGAAAATAAATATTCTAACAATTTCATCAAAATCTGTATTGTTATTGACAAGATTTAACAAACAATATTATTATTATTATTATTATTATTCATGAAATTATGTTAAATTTAATTATTTTATTTCAGATCATAATCTTGTTCGCCGTCATGGTTGTTGCATATGCACTACCAGCTCCACAAACTGTTCAACACGATGAAGTTGCGCTCGTTAAGGAAACACCCTCTGACAATATTGGTCTTGGTGGTTACAATTATGGTTATGAACTTTCAAATGGTCAACACCATCAAGAATCCGCCGAATTGAAAAATGCTGGAAGTGAAGATGAAGCACTCGTTGTTAGGGGTACCTTCGGTTGGGTTGATCCAGTTACCAATCAACGATACGACGTCTCATATGTTGCTGATGAAAATGGTTTCCACCCACAAGGAGAACATCTTCCATCATAAATTTGGTTTTCCTTATCTACGAACAATTCGCTAAACAATTTTAGGACCTGAACAAAATAATTCGAATTAGAAGATGATGAAGAAGAAAAAGAAGAAGAAGAAGAAGGTGGATCGTGAGATTATTCAATTTGAAATTTCTTAGTTACCTGATTATTCACTTTTTGTATTATTTCTATTACTACTACTCTCTCTCTCTTTCTTTATCTAAGGACTGATTTTTCAACAAACATGTACAAAAGTTATATACATATATTATTTCATGAATAATAATCGTTGAAACAATTTAAATGAAAAGTTCTGTATTAGTAAATTTCCAACCCTTGTTTATCGAATGGTAACTCTGTACATATTGAAATTAAAGTAAACAAAAAGTAAACAAGCATTTCTAATCTCTTAATAATATTTTTTTATTTTTTTGCAAATACACCTGTGCAACACTACAGTCTTTTCCTTACGTTAGAAGACAAATAGTGGTTCAAGCATATAATAGCATAGATTACAAAATATAAATGGCAATTCTATTCCTGGAGAATAACTAATACTTTAGAGATGAAATCGTCTGTAAAACTTGTAGAATGCCGATATCGGGGACAAGGATCTTCTTCCCGCCCCCCTCCTACTCCTCCTCAACCCTACTACCACCTACCCCGATGAATATAATTCCTCAAAAGGAAAGGCACTTCGAAATGTTAATGTTCATTTCACGCATTATCTTTTTTATTTTGTTTTTATACTTTTATCATTTTTTTTTTTTTAAGTAAAAATTTTTTTAAAATGGGGGAAGGGGTGATTTGAAAAAAGGGACAGGTAGCGATAAACAAAATAAATCAACTCGATGAAACGAAAAAAAATGGCTAAGTTAGTAAAAACAAGTATTTTTCTATCAAATTTTTTGTGGTGTTCTTCGTAATCCCAACTTCTGGCTACTAAGTGTTTTATATGTGTGTGTGCGACTGTATACTATGAAACGTATTAATTACAAAATTAAACTTTAATTTTTATCATTATTTAAAAAAATATTGCGCCTGTATGCATGCAACCCTCCAGACACACTTGAAAATATTGCTTGCAAGTGCCATCTATTGGGACGGAATTTTTTTCCTGCTCGAATGATAGGCAACCCGTAGTACACACGTGTATAAACAGTTTGGGCTGAAAAAAATTTCCGTCCCAACAGATGGCGCTCGTAAGCAACATTTTCATGTGTGTCTGGAGGGTTGCATGCATACAGGCGCACATTTTTTCTAATTATTAAATAAATAATTAGAATAAAAAGTTAAAATAATATTATAATAATATTATGTAATGAATTATATTTAATTATATATTTAAATATTGAATTTTTTAAACGATCGATAAAAATGAAAAACACACTAGTGACATCTTACGTTAGAATAGACAAATTAACTACCATAATCCTGTTTATTAAGTTTTAATACCAACTTTTGATCACCAGATAGCATTTTTTAATGTCTAGGAAAAAATTGTATAAAATATAAACAACATTGGCGTATCTTTATTTAAATAATTAAAAGGAAAAATAAAAAGAAAAAAGATTGTCACGTATAGAATTAGAATAAAACGTTCAAATTACATATATTTTAAATAAAAGTAATTTATTTACAAAAAAAAGAAAAAACCCTCATATAAAAAAAAACCCCCATGTACGTTCTTATGTTTTTATATCTTTAAGTAAATGACAATTGCAATTAAAAGTTTGTTAAAGTAAAAATTCTTAAACTAACAACACAGTCTTTTGAGATCAACGATTAATTGAACGATATGAACAACGATGAAGTCATCGATGAAAATGAAGTTCAAGTAAAAACTTCGTTAGATCATTCAAGTAATATATAATCGTATATATAATTATTATTAATTTATTAATATAACCTTTTTGTTTCTAAACAAAATCATTATGTATATATATATATATATATTATAAACAGAACTACCGATTAAAATAAACGAAGAAAATGATAAAAATGATGAAGAAAGTTCCGATGGTAGTTCACCATCAGCATTGAAAAAACGTTTACAGGATTTATCATCAACTTACGATAATCCATTAACACCTCTTCTTAGTCATCGAATTCCAATAATTAATCGATCGGACAAAGAAGATCATCAAAATTCAAATCTTCTTGATGAAAGTTCAACTAAATCTAATTCGTTGCAAGGTGCACGTGCACGTAGACGTGCCAAAATTCGTTCAGAAATTTTAAACGAAATCGATCAATCTTTGTCTATGACAAATTCTACAATAACGACAGATTTGTTTAATATTTTAACTCAATCAGAAAATTCAAATAAATTGAATGACGAAAGTTCGATGGAATCATCATTGACACAAATTTACGATGACAATGATTCGTCAAAGTTTCGTTTTAAAGCAAATACATTTACGGGTTCTATGACGTCACGAAGTTATTATTGCAAGCATGACGATGATGACGATGATAATAAAAAATCTGATTTAATTAAACGTCAATCTAAATCAGCTAACGACGATCGTATAAATAAATGTAACAAATTATTAACAAATAAAACGAAACTCAATCCCATTTCACATTTATCTACAAACAATGTGCGTCCAATTAAATGTGGAGGATACAGACCGAACACTGGTGTTATCTTCAAAAATTTAAGTTCAAGTAGTGAATCTGAAAGTATTAATGAACCAACAACATCCAATTGTTTATTTAAAAAAATCAATAGTCCAATGACAAATACGGAATTATCATCACCAGTTTCTAAAACTACGTTAGACGAAAGAATATCCAACGTTTTATCATCTAGAAGTGAAGATAATCAAGCGTTATCTTCATTCCGATCATTTCAAGAGTTATCTCGAAATAAACTAGTTAATAATAATAATAATAATAATAATGATTTGATAACTGTGCCATCAAAATCAGGTGTTTTGATTTCCTCACGTTCAGAAAACGTAAAACAGAAAAATGATTTATCTGATGAATCTAACATTAATTCTATCAATTTGTCTAAACATCTGAAAGGTAAAATGATCGAACACTTGTCATGTCCATCTTCAGCAAAAAATTGTATAGAAAGGGAAGAATTTCTCGTATCAAGGACGAATATTGCGAGATATTTTAGTGAAGATCATTCTTTGTATGAAAATAATCCAGAAAAAATGTCTTCGTTTCTTAATGTAGGATTAAACGATGATTTGGAAACATTTAATGCATCTGATAATGAAAGACAAGACAATAACATAACCAGTGTTCCAAGTTTACGATTATATTCTGAAGATGTTTCGTGTTCTACGTCAGCTGGTAGCAAAACTTACACGCAAAATCGTTCATTGGATAGCAGTGTATTATCAAATGCTTTATCAAATGTTTGTTCAACGTTAAATACCAAAGATAAAGAAAATAATTCAACGAGAACTCGATACAGATCTTACGATGACAGCGAAAATTTCGACACTTCGGAATCGTCTGATCAAAATTTGATTTTGATTAAAACACATGAAGAACCAATGGTAACCACTGAATCCAAAAATTATGATGAATTTGATATCATCGATGAATCACGTAGAGCATTTTCAGCACCTCATTCAAAATTACCTACGAAACGTTTGGTACGTTTGATTTGTTTTTTGTTTTTTTTTTTTGCAATGAAAAGAACAAATCACGATGTTTAATTTATAAAAAAAAAAACACAATTTATTTTTACAGGTAGACGATAGGAGGTGTAAATCGGTTGATCTATCGAATCATGAAATGATCTACGTTAAAGAAAATCATCAATATCCCGAATCATTGTATTCCAATTTAAGTAAAACAAATTTGTCGGAAAGTATTGGATCATTGAACTTTACCGAAGATTATCATCAAACGTTAAAAGAACCAATTGAAATGTCATATTTACAGGAAGATAAATATAATCCGTATAATTCGGAATATACGATGTATCCAAGACAAAGTCATCTTTCCATTTTGCAAGAAGAATCAGAAACGAAACTCGAAGAATATGATTTATCCGAATCATCAACGTTTGAAAATAAGGAATCACCTACTGTAAATATCGATCAAGAAAATTCTGTTAAATTGAATGAAACTAATTTGATACAAAATACGATTGAAAATTCAACGGATGTTACAAAACAATCCAATCGTACAAATTTCATTTCTGCATTACCTTTAAATAATAAACAGGATGATCAAATAAATGATTATTACGAAAAGGGTGATAACGAGTACAAAAAAATGGAAGAAAAATCATTGGACGATAAACTCGATAAGAATAATCAGTCAGAAATGAAAACAATGTCTGTTGAAGCGGATACAACGATGTTAATAATAAAAAATATTCACGAAACGTGTACATGCGTTTCACCAAAGGTTTCTTCTTCAACATCGAGATTACTTTGTACGTTTGAACATAATAATAATAATAATAAAAAATCACCGCGTATTAAAAATAAAACTAATAAAAAAAGTCAAGAACGTTTTCCATTTACCATATCAGAAACTGAGAGTACAATTGTAGAAACTAGACAAAACGTTGGACGTTGTAACAATGTTACCAACAAATCAAGATCATTGGAAACGTTTCGTGAATTAACATATCCAGGTATAATTGAATTTTTTAATTCATCTATCGAATGTTATGCTTACAATAACGAACGTCAACGTGATCAACGAAATATTTTACCAAAGATGAAAGGATTTGTACGTAGATTTTCAAATAAATTGAAATCATCTCGTAAACAAAACAATACTGATCATCGTAAGGAAATATCAACTAAGATAATTTATCAAAATCAAGAATGTCAAATAGATTCGATTCCGGAATCGTGTTCGGACGAATCAACCATCGAACAATCACAATTGATTGAACCAAAATCAGGTAATACAAGATCATCGATCATTTCTAGTGGTAAATCGTTGAAAAAGACAATGAGTTTAGAAAATTTGACACTTTGCAAAGAATATCCACGTAGACGATACGATCGTGATGATAAATGGGTCAAAGAATTTGAAGAATGTTCATCGCAACGTACAACAACCAGAACAACATCGTCCAATAAACATTTATCAATGTTTACTTCTAAAAGTGAAAATAGTTCATTGGTCGAAGATTTGTCCAAAGAATCGTTGATAATTGATGAAAATAATATTCAAAGTGATACTCGTCAAAATGAAGTAGATTCAATGACAAACGTATCAACCTCATTCGTATTACCAAATTCAAAAGAAACTAAAGTCAACGTTCAAAATGATCAACAAAATCCCGACACTGATGAACTTAGTATTAACATGGAAAATAATGGCTGTATTTGTTTAAAATTCTATCGAATGTTAACTTGTTCTTACATCTTAACAACGAAGAAACATCGAAGTTCGATCATCAAACCTAACACATTGATTGAAATGAAGAAAAAGATCAGGAAAAAGACATTTGGTTTATCATCGAAATGATTTCATTGTTTAAGGGATGATTGATTATTTTCTTCGTTTCATTTAACACATCCATAAGAATATTTTACCACTTGTTTGTTTCTTCTTGTTATTGTTGTTATTTTTTTGTTTTTTTTTTTTTTTTTCATGGGTCAGAATACTTCGTTTATAATTGAATTACGCTACACACATGAAAACTCGTACGTAATAATAATAATGGATGTGTATTATTAATAGCGATATATTTTCATTTCATTAATAGCCGATTTAATAATAGGTACTAATAATTAACCCTTTCGTTACAATTAACATGAATCGATGATACACAAAGGTTCATCATATGAACGATGATGATACAATTCATCCAAGTAACAAAAGGGTTAACACGTTTTATTCATTTTTTCATCGAGAAAGCCAAAAAAAAGGCACGCACCGATCGACACCGAGTAAATATTGTGTTTAAAACACACCCTATCCTCCCCCACCCCAAAACACACACACACAATTGTGTAAAAACTTAAAATATGTATTTAGTATGTCGTCGTTCGTCCTTGTTATTATTGTTTTTTTTTTTATTTTTTATTTATTTATTTATTTTTGTGTCTTTCGTTTATTTTATTTTGTCCGTATATTCGTACATAATGTCCATCATCACACTTTGATTTTGGTTTATTTTTTTTTCCAACCCATGATGCGACGTGAAGATTTTCTTTTTTTTTAATCGACAGAATACAATATTATTATTATTATTATTATTATCGAGTTTTTTTTTTTTATCGCTTTAATAATAAAACGTTTCCTTCGCTACGCTTCGTTTCTTTTACATTTTTTTTTTTAACTTATTATCGTTATTATCGTTATAGAAAAAATAAGTCTTTAAATAATCACATAAGAGTCGTCGAGCCTTTTTCTTTTTTTTCAATTCATTTTTTTTTTTTTTAATAAATCGTTGAATAGAAAGAAGGGTTTGAAAGGATAGGAGAAGAGGACGGTGGAAAAGGAAAAAAGGGATTTGAAAATTCGAAGGGAAAAACATTCGTACAAGGGTTGTAAATGCATCCGTACGCGCGTGTTTTTTTTTGTACACACAAATAACTGTGTAATGTGTATATGTATATTATATATATATATATATATGTGTTTGTGTGTGTCCTTTGTGTATCTATGGGTTGAAATAGAAAATTCATATTTCTCTCGTTTAATAATAAAAATGTGTCGATTAACGTGTGTCATATTGAAATTCGCGACAATTCGGTGTGTTTTAAATAGGCTGCTTTTAATTTGTTTATGCATTTTTGTTTTTTATTAATTTTTTTTTTCTTTTTTTTTCTTTTCTTATCATTTTTGTCTTTTCTTTCATTGAAAATTGATCTTCACGAAAAAACAGCTCTCTAACGTCTGTAAAAGAGATATTATTTATTAATATTATTAATATTATTATTATTAATATTATTATTATTATTATTATTATTAATATTATTATTATAATTATTATTATTATTATAATTATTAATATTATTATATTAATATTATCATCTAATAAATCGATCGCGAATAAATCGTGTATCTCTTGTTAAACAATAAACACTAGATTCTCGATAATCGTATTCGATCGATCGATCGATCAATCGATTGACGGTACGGATTATGACCGTAAATATATCTGGTGATCATAAAGTAAGAAAAAAATCGACTTCGCTAAAAATGGAGAATATGCAATCTCTATTTCTCTCTCTCTCTCTCACTCTCTCATTCGAGTTTGTTTTTTGTTTCCATTTATTTTCTTTTCTTCTTCTTCCTTCGACGTCCCTGAGAAAGGAAAGGGAGAGGCTTATTTTAAACGGTCGTTTTTTTTCTTGTTTTTTCTTTCGTTTTCTTTTTGCAAAAACAACACCGCACCAATTACAATTTAATAAACCTTGAATTAATCGCAAATTCACACTCGTCGGATTAAATTGATGATGATGATGATGATGATGATTTTAAACGATAGAAACGTAATCAATTGAAACAAATTGTTTTACACCATTATAGGATAATACATATATATATTACACAGGTACGGATTTATTTCTTTTTTCTTTTCATGCTTCCGAAACACACCACGCCATTTTTCTTCTAACCAACGATTAATATTCTTAATTTTATTTTTATTTTGTTTCAATGAAATCTCTTCATTTCGTGTTTCGTTTTCTTCCGTAGATTCGTTCTCGCTTTATATTATTTTATTTAAAATGAGGGTGTGGTGGAGGGGAGGAAGAAGAAGGGGTTGCGAGCGTCATCATCCACCGCAGGCGCAGGGCTGTATCGATCCTCCACCTCCTCCTCCTCCTCCTCCTGGCGATGCTTTTTTAGTCTACGCAAGTACGGTTTTAGTTTTTTTTTTTTTAATTTTATTTTAGCAGTGACTACTACTACCTATGTGATGGATTATTATTACGCGAGAATAACATTTATTTTTCCTTTCGAAAACGACGAAACATTCTCTCTCTCTCTCTNCTCTTTTTGTCCTTTTTTTTTTTTTTTAACAAGTTCGGCAAAAGTTCGACTTACGCGCGGATAGTTTTTTTGAGATATTAGAGGAAACCTGGGGGTTGGGTTGGGGTGATTGGTTGGTTGGTTGGTATGATAGAAATACGGTAAAATCTGGCACGATTGATTAACTTTTTAGAAATATTTAGCTGCTATCTTTTGTATATTTTGGCTTTTTTGTTTTTTTGTTTCTTTTAATAAAATGAATAATAATAATAATAATCTCGTGTATCGTTAATAAAGCGATGCGTACGATTCCACGCCGTGCTAATTCATTTTCTCGTACGGGTGTGGCCGTTCGCATATATAAGTCAGTCACAAAAAGGACAACCTACATCACGACGACGACGACGACAATGACGATGACAATATTATATAATTCCTAATTTAAAATCATCTAAACTCGTTGTACGCGTTTCATCGACTCTCCCCTTTCATTCTTTCTTTCTTTCTTTCTTCTTCTTTCCATTTGACTTCGTTTTATTTGAATCACCTTTTATGTTTCTTTTCATATTATTCATTAATTAATGACGAAATTATGACGACCGACGAGTATACTATTTGCGAAGTTATTTTTTCTTTTATTTTATTATTTGTTTTTCGTCATTTTTTTTTTTTTTCAGAGATGACGATGACGATGACAATGATAAACCAAGACGAACGAGAACGAGACCGAGAGATGGCGTTTATTTGCTTTTCTTTTTTCTTTTCGTTTGTTTATTTGTTTTTAAAGCTCGAATAAATTCGTTAAGAAGAATCAGGGGGTGTGTATAGAAATGGTGTTTAGTGGTAGTGGTGATAATGGGTGGAGGTAGGGGGTTGAATAAGGACGTCGTTTGTTTCCTTATTTTTTTTTCTTTTTTTTTTTTCCTTTTTTTTTTTTTTACGGTTGACAACAACACTCCCCGCTTTTTCGTGCTACTACTCTTCTTGGTTATATTCTTTTTTTACTTTTCTTTCCTTTCTTCGTGGGTACGTTTACAAAATCAATTTTGTATTCGTTTTGTAGGCGGCGGTGTTCATCGATCACGGGACACCACCTCCTCTTCCTCTTCCTCCTCGTCATCGAGCAAGCTTGTCTTTCGTTGCTGCTGCTCCTTTTGTGTTGTTTTTAACGTTTCTTCGTCATGACACGTATCTTCCGTACGAGATTTGTCAGTTAAATTATGTCACAACGGTGGAGGAATGGAAAATTCCTTTCTTACATAAAACAGAATATAAGGCTTGCACTTAGCAACTGCGTCGGTGCTAGCTGGACGTACCGAACTGTCGTTGAAGTGGAACCATTGACCGTCGTGTACGGCAAATGCGGTGTAATGTCCAGTACCAGCACTGCAAAACATCAAATAACATCACATTTTACTTTCTGATTATCATCTTTCATTGATTGATTTGATCATGTTTCATTTTAATTGAACTTTGTCGTTAATGGTATTAAGATAATCACACGTTTTTATCTTATATTATTGAAGATGATGCAATCTTTTTAAATATTAGAAAAATATGTTTGTTTTATTTTTCTTAAAATGACGAATCTTACCCAGAACCATGATGAACAATGACAGCGGCCAAATCGTAAAGATGACTATTTTGGGTCCCCAATTTCATTCCGGTCATACCTCGTACCGTAAATGCCGACATATCCAGAGATTCCATAGGAAAGTCAACCTGCGTGTCCACCTTCGAACGATAGGAATTACACCACCTAAATCTTTTAATGTGAAGGCACAACACCTACAAACAATACAAATAAATTAGATCCGATTTATCATTATCTTTGGGAAAGAGATAGATTGTTATGAACAAAGAAAATGAATTAGACAAAATAATGATACTTTATTTTTGTTATTTCCCAAATACTAACGTTAGGCAGCCTATGAATCCAGAACCTCTTGGTGGACCGTTGTTTCCCCATACAATTATCGCAAAAGTATAGTTCGCTGTCAGCCAATTCCTCGACTTTGAAGAATCTCGTTAGACTATAGGTGAGACTACAGACCTCTTCCTGTTCCTTCGTACGTCTTTGCAGTCTATCCGGTATATCCAAGGAAAGATCCTGGAAGGGTTCGTGGGTCTTCGAGTCCGTACGGCAGTTCATGCAGTGAACCTGCGCGAGGAAACGCGATCCATAATTCGTCCGCGCTTCTCCCCGAACAAGAGAAAACGAAGAGGATGACTTTTGTCGAAGAGTCTCGCTGAGAGCGTTGCGAGAGGAATTTTATAGGGCTTTTTGTTCTTTTTTTTTTGGGGGGGGATTTTCTTTTTATATCGCGAACACGCGTTCAAAGATAGATTTTCAGACAATGATGAATTATAAAAGAGTAAGAGAAAAGAAATGGATAAAGATATCTAAGTAGCAAGCTCGCAACGAGCTCGACTTACCACGCTGAGTAGAGTGCCACCAAAAACGGCGGTGACGATGCTCTGCTTTCCACGCAAACCAAGTGGTTCATGTCCAAGCCTAGGTAATAATTGTAACAACTCCGTGTGCAATCTATCTAACATGTAGGTGAGAAATTCGTGAGCGTCCTGTTGTTGATAACCCCTGAATCTCGGTACAACCTTCCATATTACGAGGAAGAGACATTCCGGGGAAATGGCTTGACCGTTGGAACCACCAAGACTCAAACCGAGAAGTACCTTTCTTAGTTCCTCGGCTAATAGGGCATCGCTCATAAGTTCTTTTGCTCTTCCTGGTGTTACGATGCGACCTCTGTGAGTCGGTGGTTCCGATGGGTCAAAAGCTATACCCTCGAGGCACGGCATTTGTGTTAGGTATTCGCAAAAGTGGCTTATGTTGTTAAACGATTGTAGTACAACGTTCATGAAACAAGTATTCCCAAGATTCCTCAGGCCGACGACCTTTTTCTCTTTGGTTATCTTCGAGCTTCTACGTTTGGTAGCTGGCCTATTGTCCCCGCTAGTACCGTCCAACGAATGCAACCTTTTCCTCGCCGTTCTTGGTCGTAAATTTCTCACGACAACCTCGGCCTTCCATAAAGCGTCAGCATCGTTGTCCTCGCTACTCTCCCGCCTAGATGACGGTGTAGTCGTGCTAGTTGTACTCCAACTTTCGTCGTTCTCCTTATGCTCGTCTTTACCACATATTATTTGTCTTATCTTTTCTATTTGACCACCTGTCGTATCGTTTATCACGTATTCGTCGCACGTGTAACTGCGAACACACAAAATATATCATTTCAATATGTTATCAACATCTTTTTGTTCATTGGTTCGATCATTTTTTATTTCAATTTGATACAATTACGAACAATTCAATATTTATATATTTTCTTTGAAAAATTCCGAGTATTTTCATAACTCACCAAAAGACAGAGAGGTTCTCACAATCGATGCACACACAATGTTGAGTATTATTCTTCTCGTGATGCTGCAACGCGTGTCCTGACTCGTACCTTCCACAATGAACTGCTCCGCAATGCAAACATAACCAGGTACTTTTCTCTGTACCGCATACTGTGATGTTGTAGGTGGATCGTTCCAAAAAAAAAATAAAAAACAGAAACAAGAAAAACTATAGTTAGACATGATAAACATGGAATAAAATCAACACACATTACATAAATTTATTTAATCCAACATCTTGGTATTAATAGAAACCACTTTTTAACCGCTAAACCATAAGTGTTGTATCCTGTTGATAAAATTTATATTTTTATTTTATTTTTAGAATCGTTGACAATGTCTCAACCCAACCATCCAGTCGCAGAAATGCAATATATCTGGTGATTGATAAAAAAAAAAAAAAAAAAAACATCGTGTTTGGTTCCCTCCCTCTTCGTGTTGCGTAATTGCGAAATAAAATATGGAAATGAAGGGTGGGAGTGAGATAGGGGTTGCAGAGAAAAAGAGAGTTGAAATAAGAAAGAGAAGAAGAGGAGTAGTAGAAGGGGTGGTTTGACACACCCCCTTCGCAACAGGACTGGCCGATCGATCGCGAAATGCCTTGGAAATTTGTCTCGTTTTTATTATAATTCCATTTTTTTTTTCTCATTACATTAAAAAGAAAAAGATTCTCACACCCTTTTCGATGAAACTTTTGATATCTAATCAAAGACGGTGAGAGTAAGAAAAAAAAAAAAAGGAATGGAAAATATCCAAAGTCTTAATTAAAGGAGAAACTTGAGACGGTGTTAGCACGAAATCGTTGCTGTGAAAAAAAAAAAGAAGAAAATAAAACCGGGTGGTGTAGCACGGTAGGATGATAGGAATAGGGTGGAGGAGAGGGTTTCAAGAACAGCACCGAACGAAAGGGGAAGCGAGAACCGAGACGAGATGTTCACTCGCGCGAGAATTTCTACGATGAGGTAATCTGATATGTTCCAAGTCAAGGTCGTTCCCAGGTGGACACTCTCTCGTCTCTCTTGGTCTACCACCCACCTCACATATAGAAGGAATACACAGATATRTATATATGCACATGTGTGCATCACATCTCCCATAACAAACTGCATTGTACTACGAATCTTTACTGAAATATTTCTACTCGTTGTTAATAATAATTATTTGTTTGTAATGCAATAATTTGTTATATTATTTAAAAAAAAAATGAACGTTTTTAAATTAATTATTTTACTTTGTATATAAAGTAATTGTATTGACTTAAAGAAAATTGCACTATTTGAGACAATACAATACTTTTTTTGGTTACATTCTAATATTATGAACAGTATTAACAATATTATAATAATATAAATCTTATCTTAATATATATAAATTGCGTGTCACGTTGTTTGTCTGCAATGGACTCCTAAACTACTGAACCGATTTTAATCAAATTTTGCACACTGTGTGTAGTTTCATCCAACTTGAAAGATAGGATAGTTTATATCTCAATTTATAATCGCAATATTATTTGTTTATTAACAAAGAGTCATGATTATCTCTGTTAGTTCGATAAGATTCTAACAGATGGCGATATAAGGTAATTCGTTGCTGATTGTGAGCCACAGCAACGCGTGGCGGGGCACCCCTAGTTGTAAATATAATTAAACTTAAAAAAAAAAAAGGATAGTAATTTGATCGTGTGCGAATGCAAAATTTGATGTCTCGAAAGAAACTTTGAAGTAAATGTTATATGCTAATTTTTCATAATTTTTTTTTTTTAAATATCATACATTTATATCTATATTTCCTTACATATGATAAAATATGATATATTATATTTTTTCTGCGAATGATATAAAATATGTAGAAAGGAAAAAAGTTTCAACGTTGCATATTAAAAAGTCATACACACACAATCATCGTAACCTTGTAGAAAAAAAATAAATAAATGTATATAATAAAGAAAGAGAAATTTTCTACATTGGAAATTAAATTGACATCATTGGTCACGCATACGTAAATATAAATAATGATTTATTCTTTATTTTTGTTTATTATATATATAAGAGGTAAAAGAAAAAAAGAAGAAGAATCAAAGTCCAAACTTTCCAATATAATTAACAACGGTATCTAAAATGACGAAGAGAGAAACTGAGAGAAAGAGAGAGAACGGGTTATGTGAAGACGAGTCTCTGTTGACCAAAGAATTTGACACTGGCATGAAACGAACGTCAAACTCGAGGCATACTTTTCGAACTATTATTGCATGCATGCATACATACAACACACACACATACACAACGATCTATATTCGAATGCTTGCGTCGTAACCGGTGGTCGTGGTGCGTGCAACGAGTGTATATAGGATCGAAAAAATCAAATAAAAAAATCAAATCTAAAAAGGAAAATATAAGCAACATGATATATATACATATTCTCATATCGCATTCCGGTTCGATAAGACAAGAAGAAAATCGATTGTTTCTACGTTTGTTGTACTTTACTTTAACCACTTTTTACGATAACTACGAATGCATTTTCAATTGCAGCATAAATTACCTTATACCGCTGTCTGTTAGAATCTTATCGAACTAACAGAGATAATCATGACTCTTTGTTAATAAACAAATAATATTGCGATTATAAATTGAGATATCAACTATCCTATCTTTCAAGTTGGATAAAATTGCACACAGTGTGCAAAATTTGATTTAAATCGGTTTAGTAGTTTAGGATTCCATTGCGGACAAACAACGTGACACGTAATTTATATATATTAAGATAATAAATTTAAAATTTCGTGCTCTTTCATAACTTTTCAGGTTTTTTTTTTAGCAAAAAAGCATTAAATAAACCATCTATCGAAAATTGGCACGAATTTTTCGGACAACCCAATACATTCAAAAATTCACATACAAAAATACATAGATTTCTTTATACGTAACCATGATAAAAAGTATCATTTGTCTCACATAATACAAGAAAACAATTCTTGACGCATCAAATTCGCAGACTGTTATTCGAAACGTATTAATAAATGCAACATCGAATTGAAAATTCGTTGCATTCGGAGTCATCGTATCGTGCTTACGTCAGATAGTTTCTTTTTATTCAACAACAACGTTCCAAAATCAATTTCCTTCGTTGTGTTAGATGCCTATATCGATGGAATTACAAAAGCATTGTATTGATGGTGGTGGTAGTGGTGGTGTATCGAACGACAGCCATGTATAGAACAGAAACGTTCATTCAATATCGTGCTACTCAATGAAATTACCACATGTAATACTCGGGCGTGTCGAATGTGTTTAACCTATTCGAATATCGAATAGTTCCAAATCAAAAAACCTATATAAGTGTATGATGACCTATGTATCTATTAACACGTTGAATACCACATGAATTCTTAGGGAAATTCCCGTCAGGCCACAGACGTTACCTTGTATTATAAAAATAGTTAAACGTGTCAGTCACATGTGACAGACGCGGCCTAAACGAAGAGTCTAGTGTCAACCACCGATGACTGACGTGGCGCTCAACGTAAATAAGATTCGAATGAAACGATTGGGTATTGGTTAGCAGCTTAAGAGGAACGAATCTCTCTCGTGGAAGGTTTCTTTAACGAAATTCGATATGTTTGAGAATTCAAGGATTGGCGTGGGCGTGAAAGAAGTAAACTCGTCGACGACTCGATTTCGTCGTCGTGTTGTGTAAGTACCGTTTTGGTAAAAGGACAAATCTAAGAGAATTAGAATAGAAATAGAATGATAAGAAAAAGACATAGATAAAAAAAGAAAGATAGAAAGAGAATCCTAGTTTTGTCTTTTAACTCTGTGAGAGAGGTGTTCGCCACGCCTTCCTTGGATGCGTTCTCGTGGAAAACTCTTTGGCGAGCGATCGTCTCTTGCGATCGATAAATCGACGCTGTGCGGTAGCGGAAAAGAGGAGGAAGAGAAGAAGAAGAAGGAAGAGGAGGAGGAGAAAGAGGAGGATGGTGTTGCAACGGGACACGAAAGAGGAAGAAGAAGAAGGTAAAACTTGTTCTTGCGAGTACGACGGACTGCACTCTCGCATCCTATTAAATGCTGCTAGCAGAGGCAGGCAGCAGCAAAATCAGAAGCAGTAGCAGCAGCAGCAGCAACAGCAGCAGCAGCAGCAGCAGCAGCAGCAGAGCGTGCCGTTATCGATTTTGCAACGTCGTCGTACTCGAAGCAGTCTGCGGAGAGAGCTACAACAGGAAAAGAGCTGGTGGTGGGGTAGTTGGTGGTGGTAGTAATAGTAGTAGTTGGTTGGTAGTAGTCCATAGCAGTAGTAGTAGTACTTCCAGTGATAATGATAATGATGATGATGATGATGCTGATGCTGATGGCAGCAAGATTGAGACCTTTTATCGTGTCTATGAAGGGACCATCTTTTTTCTCACGACGACGACGACAACGACAACGACAACGACGACGACGTTGATGATGAAGATGATGATGATGATGATTATGGTGAGGATGAAATGTCAAAAAGACTTGAAGAATCATCGAAGAGGCATTATCATCGATCCTGTCTCACATGCGTTACGATTCGTCGAGCGTGCAACGACGATCGTTCTCAGTCAGTCGACTCCGAATGCATCAGAGAGAAACAGGGGGAGATAAAGAGAGAAAGAGAGAGATAGATAGATAGATGGAGAGAGGGAGTTGCAACGAACACCGTTCCATGCGATCCCCCACGTGTTTCTGAATCGTCCTACTCGTCGAGATTCGATCGTGTGTTGACCGACTAGACGGTCGTTGGAAAAACAAGCTTTCGTACTCGTCTACACACACATGTATATATGTGTGGGTGTATACATATATGTGTACGTGTAAGGAGAAGGGAGTTTGACTCATCGTTCGTCCCATTCTCTCTCTCTTTCTCTTTCTATCCTTCTTGCTATACCTACATGACGCTTCGTTTCTTTTCCTCCCTATCCCCCACCACTTCTCTCTCCCTTTCTCCTACCCTTTTACCCTTTCCTTCGTAACCTCGGAGGAAGAAACACCTTCCATCGTTTTCTACGCCGTAAGATTATTGCGTTTGATGAAATAAAATAAATAAATTATTCATTTCGAACGATCATCGTTGTTATTCTCGAAATGAAATCATTTTTTCGATTTTTTTGGTTAGGTCATACATTTTGAGAAAATCATATTATTATTATTATTAGGTTATTGTTTTTAAGTTTTTTTTTGGTTCTATTCTCGTAATGTTTATGTTATATGTTTTTTAGTTTCTTTTTTTTCGTGATAAATTTGAAACTTATGTTCGATCATTCGTACCAAAGAGGAAATCTCGCGAAATCGCTGGGAGAGCTTCTCCCAGTCCGCTTCAATGCACCACACCACCATTACTACTACTACTACTACTATACCATAACCATTATACCATAACCATTATACCATCACCACCACCATCGCGGTGATTCTTTCAAGAATCCCTCCCCACGTACCCCTGGGCAACCATAAAAGGTTCTCCCGCTAGAAGAAAGAAGTAACGTTGCGGCTTTGAGAGTTGTTCGTTCAAAGTAAGACAACGACAACGACGACGACGACGACGATAAGGAAGAGGAGGACACACAACTTTACCTGCCCTACCTTACCCCTATAACGAAAAACTCGAGAATCGAGCTTTGACCTGGTAAATCTAGATCTCCTTAAGAAGGATTGCCAACGAAGAATCTAACAGGATTGATTATAATCAAGGTAAGGACTGAGTTAACAAGAGATAAAGGACTAAATTCTAAGAGAAAATGAAACGAGAGAGAGAGAGAGAGAGAGGGATGGTTGTACTTCAAAAAATGGAGTTTAAAAAGATTCCTTATAAAAAGAAATAAAAGAAAGAAACATACTGGAGGAGAGAAGAACTGTGCTGCGCACGTTTTTCACGAAGTAAATATAGTTTCGAGGTCGTGCCAAAGAGAAAGGAAAGGGTGGAGTATACGAAATGAGGACCTTCCCTCCAGCAAAAAAAAAAAGGGGTGGATGGTGGATGTACATAGAATTGTAGCAAAATTGAAAAATACAATGAGGCATATCGTTTTTAGGTAACATTGTCTACCTGTGATATTTAAATGTCGCAAACGATACGAGGAAATAATCTTTGATAAAAACAAATCAATCAAAGTAGAATAATCCTGAAATGCAATAAGATTAAAAAAAAAAAAAAAAACACGAAAGGTAGGACATATAATCATAGAAGAAAAAAAAAAAGTCAATTAATCAGTTGCGTCTTACGAGCAAAACAAGATGACCACCCCCAAAGTAAAAAGATGGACATAGATATAATTGATAGAAAAAAAAATTAGCATATTCCCCATCCCCATTCGTTTAAATGAATTCCAACAAGATTAGTTGACGTCTTATTATTTGTACCTGGGCCCGATGGTGGTGGTGTTGTGTTCAGCGTGTCTCGTGCGTATACGAACAACGTTAGAGAAGAAGTGAGATGGATAGAGGAAGGGGAGATGCATCATTGCTGGTGCTCGGGGAGTAGAAGAAAAACCTGGTCGTCGTCGTTAAAAAGAGAAAGAAATATATATATATATATAGAGAGAAAGAGAGAGAGAAAGAAGAAGTAAAGGGAGAGGATACATCGGTCGTGTGCTACCGAAACGACGCGATCTCGAGCCAGCTGATTAGTGCCGTCTGGTATTGATTTTCCAATGACGGCCGCGGCGCATACCGAGAACTCTTAGCTAGGAGTACGCATACGCGCGCGCTGGGACCTATCTATCTTTCTTTTTTTTGCTTTCTTTCTTTTTTTCTTTCTCTCTTTTACCTTCCCTATCTATCTCTCTCTCTCTCTCTTTCTCTTTCACCCGTACGAGAGAGAAGAACAAGCATTCACACATCTATAACTATTGTACAAACGTGTTCTCTCTTTACGCACATACACATCCATATATATTATACCTGTACAGACGACACACCTGTGTGTGTGTGTGTGTTTGTCGAATGACGTGTAAGAAAAGAAAAAGGTGTTACACTGACAAATAATAACACGAGAGACCCTATCACCGTCGGTGGTTAGGTGAACGGACCGAACAATCTGATCTCTCCCACGTTCGGTTCTTTTACAAAGAGAAAGAGATACGTAAAGAAGGGAAGAGGGAGAGGTAGCAAGGGTGTGAGGGAGGGGGAGGGGGGGTGGGAAATTAATCTTTAAAGAGCGTGTTTCTCGCTAAAGGGAAATGGTAGCTGATGATCGCGCTTCGTCTCGTTGCCATCACGACGACAACTCAAGGCCGCGAGAGGAACGGCCTGGGCCTGGGTCATGGTGCAAAAGAAGGAAACGGATATAAAGTTAACCGGAAATATGTAGAAAAAAAAGAGAGAGAAAGAGAGAGAGAGAGAGAGAAAGAGACCTATAGTCTCTAAATGATAAGAAGAGATAAAGAAGATGAAAAAAAGGGCCTGAGGTTGAAGAGGCAGGGTTGGAATGGAATATATATTTGGTATATAAATGAAAGAATTTCTTACCTGCGCAAACGAACGGCAAATCCTTCGTGCAGGTCGTTTCAACGTCGTTAGTATCGAGTCGGACGCTTTGAGCGAGGTGCGGGCACTCCATCTTTCGTTGGCTCCACGATTTCAAACGGGGCCCCCTCGTGGACCCCCGTTCGTTCCTCTTCCCCTCAGTGCTGCTTGCTTGCTTGCTTGCTGCGTGCGTGCGTGCGTACGTAAGTGCGTGCTCGTGGCGTGTACCGAGCTTTCCTTACGATAATAAATGCTTACGAGACGAGATGAAACTACTCTGCACTAGTAGTAGTAGTAGTAGTAGTGTAGTAGTAGTAATATTCTTTCTATCTTCTTTCCTCTCGCTCGTTTATACACGAAGCCGACTCACGCTCGACCTATCTCTCTCTCTCTCTCTCTCGTCTCGCACGCGCACGTCTTAGCCACTACCACACTAAAGCAGCATGTACCAACCACACGCACTCTAAGGAATGAACGAATGCGACGAGCGAACTAACTAACTAACGAAAGAACGCACGCACGCACGCACGCACACGCACATAACATAACATACACATATACACGATCTCCTCTCTCCTTCTGTCACTCTCTTTTTCGCACGACCGACTGCCTCCGTGGAGAGATGGGTATAACGAGATGGGGCAGGGGGAGAGGGGCAAATGAGCAAGAGAGAGAAAAAGAGGATAGGAAGGGAGTAATAATATATAGCGGGCGGGGTACACACCAAGTGCCCCGTGATATCCGTCACATAGCGAGGTGGGGATTTTTGCCGGGTGTGCGATCGGAAAAAGAAAGGGGAGTCGGGTGTACGAGTGCGCAGATCGAGAGGATCGACTGACAGACGACAACGATGACGACAACGATGACGACGACTACGGTGGAGCGAAAAAGAGAGAAGAAAAGTCCTCTTCACGAAGGAGGTCGAGAAAGAGAGAGACTATGAGACTACGGTATAAAACTTCAGGCGGAACGAATAATAAACGAACAAAAAATAAGCACGCTGACGATAATTCCTCGACGGACAACTGGGCCCGACTGCCAACCGAGCGCGACCGAGCTGCGTGGAGCTCGGTTCACCGGTGGTCGGCCCACCTCCAGACTCACAGACCACCAATAGCCGACTGACTCGGCCCGACTCGGCGCCGTTCGATTATGCTCGCTTTAAGATTCATTTTCTCTTTCTCTCTTACACGGTTAGACTTAAACTCTCTTCTACCCTTTCCTTCCTTCCTTTCTCTCATTCTTTTTCTCTTACATCCCACGCTCTTGAGCGTCGCCGCCATCTTTTTTAATGCTGAACTTATACCTTTGATAAAAAAGAAAAGATAAGAGAATAGATGATGTTAGGCTCATTCTCTTCTACTACTAATATTACTAGTCTCTCTACTTACTACCAGTATAGGTCTCTTCATTCGCAAATTCTTCTCGTGCGCAGCCTCCAAATAAATATCGGGCAGGCCTGGCTCGAGAGCGTAGGCGAGGAGGGTGCATGCTGAAGGGCCATGCCATAATGCGACGCCTGATTATCGAACGAATGCGTCTCGGCCTTCGCGAACTTTCCTTTACCATTCTTTTGCTCTCTCTCTCTCTCTTTCTATACCGCTTTCATATTTATTTTTTTGTTTCATGGCAAACGTTCCTAGTCTTTTACATCGATTCATAAACGTTTCATAGAACAATACTTTGTGCACATGCTTACAAGGAACATTTGATTCGAGAAACGTTCATACAAAATTGCTTTACACTGTTCTTTGACCATGTTAACTTATCTCCTATAAATATAGCGAATTTGATAAACCAGTTGTTAAAGATACCATCATGTTTTTGTAGAATGATGAAATAGTTTTGAATTACTAAAAAAAAAATCGATAGGCATTCCTTTCATACATGGTCTATTTACGATTGGTACGGAAAAATCACACGAGTCTTATTCACATGTAAAAAAATAACGTCAGTCGATTCTATGCGAGGTCATATAAAGAAAAAAATATTGATAGAATGCTATCCAAAGAAGGTCAGATACCTTGCTTACTTCCTAGATGATAATAAAACTTATAAATGTGGTAGTATAGATTTCCGTATGTAATAATGCGTCATTCGTAGTACGGTACTGTAGCTATTGAGTTATTCAACAATGCGCATGTGTAAAACACTTCACGAGTTATTGCATATATGATGTACATAGTTCATAATTAATTTACTGAAATATTATTAGATTGTTCTATCCAAATGAATTCGATTTGTAAATTGTTAGATTTGTATAATAATTTAGACTAACTTCTAATCCTGAACACAATTCACAGAGTATAAAAGAAACGAGTTAGTACAATCATACAACGAATAAAAACAAAAAAAAAGGCAACGTCCTTAGATTGTCAGCATGCAATTTTATTTAAAAATGCAAGACCAACAATTTTATTTTAAGTAAAAAGAAATATTTTAAGAACGTCTACTAAATTGTGTAACGGGTTGAGTTAATTGTAATCCAGTAATGTTGTTGAATTCTAACATCTTCAACATTTCCTTGGTTTCTGGATCAACTTCGATGATATCGTGTTCCAAAGCAGAAACTTCTGGAACATAGTTGTCTCTGCGTTCCCTTTCTTCTTCCTGAAGTTTAATAGAAATACCACGGACCTGGCTGTGTTTCAATCGCTTCATCAAGTGAGTGACGAATCTATAAAGTAAATATTTTGTATTCAACTATCGTTTTTCTTAATAAGATCTTTTTTTGCACAAAGTTTTTAATAAAAAGTAAACAAATTATTTAAAATCATACCCAGCAATTTTATTTCGTAGAGATTTGCTAGGAATAATAGCAATTTCTTCGCATATCCTCTTATTCGTGTGAAAATCCAAGGTTAGGCGATGATGATATTTTTCAATGATCATCTTCGCCGCCTTTTTGACGGTCTTCGTACGAACACGACTCTGTAATCACACATTGAATACACATTACAATTATCTTGTTAATTAATAATACGTAGAATTGCAATTATTTATAATTATTGTATGGAACAACACTGCAGTACATAACCTCCACCTTTTTAAAACACACGCGCTTCGAATCACATTATCTTTAACCTCAAGTTCATGTGTTTTCACCGAAATTAAATTATAATAACTGGATATCACAATATTTTTTCACGATATTTTTATAGATGCAATTTATTTTTTTGGATTAATATTAGAGTGTACAAAAATAAATACCTACCATGTTGTGTACTATCCGGAAAAGGTACGAGCGTAAAGAACGATACAAATGAAAATGGCCGACTGTAGTATTTCGGGCGCCGTGGCAGATTTAGAAACTACATTCATTCTGCTTTAGAAAGCTATACTAGCGACGTCTATTAAGTACGAGTATATTCAAATATCCGTCGGTAATAATCTACTTTATCTACAAAAATTAATTGAATATATTTCAAAAGCTATATTAATTTCATTATTTAGAAATATAATATTATACAGAAACTATATTGTTGAATCTATCGAAAGATAAATTTAATTTCAATTGCAATCGTTTCATTCTTACCGATCGAGTAGATAGAACCAATGAATATAGAATTATATGGAAGATCAAAAGTCCACTTTTCGTGTACAAATTCATCTTAGTTAGCACTGGGACCACCAGTGGGCGATAGTAGGTACATAATGCGATGAAAGTACAATATTATCAAAAAATACAGTATTCTATTTACTATTGTCCACTGGTGGTTCCGGTGCTAACTAAGATAATAGTTGCTCTGTTGAATAAATAAATTTACGAATGTATTAATAGTTTTTTAATTGTGTATTTTCTTTGCTATTTAAATGTAAATCACGTTTTTTTTTGGAAATAAGATAATAAAAAATATTAAAAATTTTCAGTTACAACCACATCAAGATCTTTATTAACGAAAGAGCAAAATTAAAGAAGATAATTCAAGAAAAGCCCGCGAGAGATCGCAAGAATCGTCCGTGAGATGGTGCTATCGACGACGAATCAGCGGCGAGAACGCAGAGCGTCATCGGCTCAAAACATGATGCACAGTAGTTAGTGTATTCGAGAAAGAGGTTAGGGTGAATAATACGATACAGTTAATCCCATCACGAGTGACAATTCTTTTGGGACGTATCACGAAAGGGTTTGTTGACCACGGATTGAGGGACGTTATCGAAGTAGGTAAAAAAATTGCGAAAGATCTACATTTATCAATGATAAGCATGAATGTTGTGTTTGAACAGTGGTGAACGCGTCATTCAGTAGCAGAGAAGCGGTACTATTGATAAGAGTGGAAGAGAGATAGCGATAGAGATAGAAAAAGCGTGGTGGGGACGGTAGCGCCGCGCGCGCACGATTTTGCAAGTACGAGGAAGAGTTGCGAAGGAGTAGGAGGAGTGGGAGGTGTATGGTGTCGTGGGGGGGTAGTTGCAATGTGGAAGGTGGTGGGGAGAAAAAGGAGGAGAAGAGCCGGTGGCGACGGGAGCGTGCGAGAGAGTGGAGTGGGGCTCGAGGGAGGGGCGGAGAGGAGGCGAGTTTGTTTATCGCCTTGGTGAACGGTGCGAGAAGTAGTCGTCAGTCAGTGCGGTGCTACACTTGGCCTGCGGTGGTCGGAGTGTTCGGTAGAGTCCTGCTTTTCCGTCTTCGCGTCTCTTTCGCTCTCGCGTGTCCTCGTTCTAACTTTTTTTTTTATGTTTCCTTTTGACACTCTTGGTTTCTCTACTTCGGGTGAGTGCGTATGGCTAATGCTCTCGTGCTTCGTTTTATCGAATAAGGAAGGAAGAAAATTCGTGTGAAAAATTTCAGTGAGATATTATCAACGATAAACAAACGCAAGAAAAAAAGAAAGAGAGAGAGAGAAAATAAAATATACGCGTGTACACATAACATATATACACACAACACACGCATATACATGTGTTGTTGTTGCTGTCATCGTCGACATCCGTGTAAAAAAAATCGTGTTCGGATTTGAAGAAGAGACGAGAGAACAAGGTCATAATACGCAAAACATGCCACGAAGAAACAACGCTGAGGGATAGGATCTCTCAAATCTTGCACGCATACAAATTTATCACATATATAAATATATACACACTTACACATATACGTACGTTGGTTTTTTTTTCTTCTTCTTCTTCTTCTTCTTCTTCTCTTGAATTTTTACCTTCTATTTCTCTCTCTTTCTCTCCACGTATATTTTGTTCTGAAGTACCTCTCGACCGATGTGAAATTCGCCGTGGGATACGTCCACTACAATCTCGCACGAACTATATCAAAGAGGTAAGTTCGTTCATGTCACGATTTAACCTCCTTTTCTTTCCTTCACTTCTCCACTTTCGTGCCTTCCACGTTTTTTCTTCTTTTCTTCTTCTTTTTCTTTCCACCTCTCTGTTCCTTTCCAATATACTTCCGTTTATTCATCTTCTTTTCGTATAATTTTAGTTTCTATTTTAACTGTGCATATTATATGTGTAAAGCAAAACCAATACGTTTTATTACAATCACGTTTTTTATTCTCTCACCAATTCTAAGTACTATAATTCGATACGATGACTTTCTCTTTTATATATATATACGATTGGAATCGTATTAAATACGTTCACAATACTTGTATATTACTTATACATGCACATTTATACTTAGGTAACTTAATGGATTATCATCGATGTGAGATAAAAGTTACTTTCCCCTCAAATAACTTTAAAGAAACTATTTTTCTTTTTATTTATTTATTTATTTATTTATTTATTTGTGTTTAACCTTTTTTTAATATTAATTTTCTACACTTACACTTGTTGTTCACATAAATTGTTTTAATTGATGATAATTAATTAGATTTTAAGTCAATTACTTAAGTCGTTTAAAAAGTAGATATACCACCATTTTCTACCACACTAGTCAAAATGATTGATGTATAAAAAAAAAAAAAATGCTTTTTAAAGGCTTCTAGTTTTTATTTACTCTTAAAAAATTATAAAAAAATGTTTAAAAATAATTTTAATAGATAAATGTGGATTTATAGATGTTTTTAAATAAAAAAAAAACGCTTTATTATTTACAAAAATCGAAGTAGAAATTTTGAATTAAAATGGCCCGACCAGTCAAAATGACTGGTCTGGTATATCTAATGTTAATTGATAATTTAAAAAAATGATGAAACATTATTGAAGGTGTTGATGTTTAACATACTCGAATGACTTGTAACTTTTATAATTCATTCAAATCTTATGATATTTTTGTGCAATTACTTTTATCTCACGTTGTATATAAAAAAGATTTGGAGATTAAAATTTCCCTTGTATGAAGACTCGTTAGAAAGGAGAAAGAAACACAGAGAGACAGAGAGAGAGAGAGACAGAGAGAGAGAGAGAGAGAGATGAGCATGAGTTTGATGAAAAGAGAAAGATAGATGACATGTTCCATTAATCGCAAGTAAATACGCGTACCGATAAAATAATCTCAAATTTCTCTTCGTCGAAAGGTCACGTCGTTCTCGATCTTTCCCTTTTCATTAGAAATCATCTTGTCAACAAATATGATTTAGATATTAATTCTATTTCATTCGTTTTATCTTTTGTCCAATTAATATTACGTTTCCCTCGCAAAATTAGTTCACATTTTTTAAATTAAATTCTTCATTTGTGTGGCGCGAAATTTGAACGTAAGAAAGTGTTTTTCATCTTTTTTTCGATGTATTGATCGATTTTTTTTTTTGTTTATTAAAAATTAATATTGTCTCAATGATTATTTTGGTTTATTCAAAAATTAGTAAAAATAGAAATTTTGTTTATTAAAAAGATATTATTATTATTAAGTAATAATTAAGAAAATATGGATCAAATGAATGATGATAAAAAAAATGTATATTATATATATATAATATTATTATTATTATTATTAATTAATAAAAATATTATTAACAATATTATAATAATATTATTATTTATAATATACATAATATAATATAATATATAATATAATATATATTTTATATTTATTATTAATATTATTATTAATATTATTATTTTTATCTGTATCAGTTAACTGGTATCAATAAGAAAAATGTGTAAAAAAAAAAAAAAAAAATTAAAATACGTAAATCTCAGAACTGTCGACAACAGTTTTTATGTTTCAACAATT
>NW_015148992.1:725713-737092 GCF_001465965.1 Polistes dominula | reverse complement strand
CGGGAAACCTTTCCCCCTCTTCACCGTTTTTTCTCCCCTCCACTGTGCTATTTCTCCCCACCACTTCGCTCTTCCTCCCCACTACTCTCAAATGGTAATATTTATCTTTCAATCATCGTGGTTATATTTAAATTATGACATTTCAAACGAGACGAAAACTAACTTTAATTGACCGTATACTACGTTTATGTGTAAATGGTTACACATACGTAACGTTTAATAACTATTGATGAGAAAAATAACTGTAAATCGTTCCCAATGAAATTCGATATCACATCCAGTATAAAACGTTCAAAATGACGGTCATGTATTAATCGATGAGAAATATATATATATATATATATTGAAAAACGATGTCAAACGTTTATCCAATTGATTGAAATATTCTATTAACGAATCGATACTAACTATGTATATGTATGATACTACTCCTACTCCCCTCCTCCCCCCCCATTCCACCCTACCCCTTCCTTTTCACATGTCGAACGAAAAATGATGAACCATCGAGAGTGATACGAGAGTTGAACTTGTTCGTACTCATTTAAATGTTATTCCTCCGTCAAAATGTAATCTAAAAATAAACTTATAAATATTTAACTTTGGTATATAAAAGGATTTTTTTTTTGCGTTTTAATATACAGGGTGTCTCAAAATATTATTGCGAATAATCTTATAACTCGTGTTTGTGTGTTGAATATTTTTAACTGTAATGTTGAATTGTAAGGATGCAATTATTTATTATTAATGCAACTGTTTTAGATTAATTGATATTATTAATTAATAGTTTTGTATCTTTTATATAATTTTTATATGATAAAATTAAAATCAATGATCAATGTGGAAACCAAGTTTTAACGAAAGCAAATATGCGTTAATAGCAATCAAAGGTTTAAAAATAATTGTCCTGATGTCATTTAACCAAACTCAGGCAACCAACCAACCGACTCACCCACTCACCTAGGCAACCAATCATATTACGTTCACGTATTTGGAAAGATCTTGTATAATAATATAAATATGTATCCAACGTTTCGGGTAGAAAGATGATGTTTGATTATAGGATTTGCTATAATCTCGGTTGTTTCGCTATATCAACGTAATTCATTATCAGGAATGACATCTCTGCTTGCGTTCATTTAGCTGCCTCTTTATCTTCCATACACGAATCAAGGGGGAAATCGTGAAACTTTGAAGAGGAAGGAAATACGTATATTGCATCTAGCATGTAGAGAGTTTGTCTCTCATTTGATCGAAAACTGGATCATCTCGAGCTTACATTGGTAAGCAACATATATACACATTTACACACACACACATATCATACATATCATACATATCATATGTACTATATTCGTACGCGTCTCGTTTGATGCTTTCCCAGAGTTTCGACGAGTGCATTAAAACCCTTTCTCTCTTTCTCTCTCTCTCTCTCTCACCCTTTAGTTTCTACCTTCTCACATTTTCCATCTCTCTTTCTCTTTATCTATAACCATCTATCGATCTATCTATCTATCTATCTATCTATCTATCTATCTATCTATCTATCTATCTATCTATCTATCTATCCGTGTGTCTATCCAGCTCGTTTCCTACTGACTCCATTAAACTTCCTCCTCCCCTTTTCTGTTTTACGCCAGAGATCCCTTTCCCCGATCGTCGAAAGTACGAGTGCGTTAAGCCGTGGGTGGTCGTGGTGGTGGTGGTGGGGGTAGTGTGGGAGTGGTGGGGATGGTTCTGTACTTTGCTACGAATTCTGAACTATCAGGCTTATCGTTTATTTTCACACATATGCACATACACACGATCGGATGATTATCAACCACGAAACCAATGATTTATACATCGAAAGCTATTAATTAACCTAGGAGAACGTTGTAACTATCGAAAATCAGTGATTATGATGATGATGATGATGATGATGATGATGGTGATGATGAGACAAGAGAGTATGAGAGAGAAAGATTAGCATATGCCTAAGCTATTCCAAGTACGGTACAACATTTCGGTAAATACAGAGAAAATGGGAACGGAATACATTATGAAATGCGTTGGGTGACGAGTTTATACCCGTGGATCGAACACTACTGCAGTCTCCACAACCAATGGTTTACCAAGGTTTATTTTCCTCTCTCTCTACCCCTCCTCTAACCTCCCACGTTTCCATATAAGTGTTGCGTATTCGTGTGTGCATGTGTAGATTTATGCGTGGATGTATGTGTGTTTGTCAGAGCGAGAAACTGAGAGAATGGACATTTGAAAATTTAATCTTAACTATCAACAACGCACACACACATATATATATATATATATATATATATATATATATATAGGCCTCGATGATTGTTAACACGTTACATTATTAGCAAACATTTATTACTGTCTTCCTATTGCATATGTGTCCTCCAATAGAACTTGTAAACCTTCCTTCGTACACTTCTGTCATTGCTAATTAAACTTGCATCTACGTATGAGATTACGTTTTAATCATGTTTTTATAATATCAAGGTAGTTGGATTCAATGTTAACGTTTCATGTCATAAAAATAAAACTCCTAAGAATTTTGATCTCTAATTGGATCGAGTCCTATTTTTTACGACCCTGTAAACAACTTTCATCTGCATGTGTGTGTATTTCATCGTCATCCTGTTAGATTCATCTGCAATTTTTTTGTTTTTTTCATCAAATTAATATCATCGAAGTGTCGTTCGCGAGAAAAGGTTGTACGTAAATTTTAATACTCACACGTAACGTTTCTATTTTTTTTTTTTTGGAGGGTGGGACATACGAAGGTATGAGGGTAGGGGTAGAGAGAAGGGGGAAATAACATACGAACGACACGTCGAAAAACTCAATTTATACAAGCCGTCAAGCTTGTGCCAGGAGGAACGAATGTTTGATAGGGAGGGGGTTGGTTGGTTGGTTGGTTGTGGAAGAGTGAGGGGTAGAGAAAAAGTATGTTGGGTATTTTTATTAATTTCTTTTTATATTGGTTTAAAGTTTATTCGTGATTTTTTTTCTTTTTGTTTAAATAAACGAACAGGGGGCGAACACGCCCGAAATTTAGCGGATATTTCATTTTATCATTTGAATTTGTTAAAAGGAAGGAATAGTACGTTGAAAACGTAATAATAAATATTAAAACAACGACAAAATCTTATTCGACGAATGAACGAACAGCCAAGGGAAGGGGAAATGCCAGTGGAAGGGGAGGAATTGGAAGTAGAAGGGAAAATGAAAGAGGAAGAGGAAGGGGAATGGGAGTGTGATTTAGGATATGAACAAATAATAAAATGAATGAATATTGAAATATTATTGATATAAATAAAAGAAATAAACAATTATGCGTTTCTCATTCTTAAAAAAAAAAAACGAACAAAAAATTGCTAAATAGAAATCGAGTGCTATCTTCTTGATTTTCATGTTGCGGTTTTTCAAGAGTTTGCATCGCTAATCTGCGGTTTTCCTTCGTTTCCTGTTTCAGATAAGCCGTTGAAAAAGAACCCGACACCCCACCAAAAACAAGGAAAAGAAGAATACACAGGAAGGAAGAAACACGCGCGTGTTATCAAAATCTTTCGACGGAGTAATTTTTCAATTCGTTCGAGTTTTTTTTTTTTTGGAATAAATAAATATATCTTCTCCTCACTAAGAAGAAAAATAACGTCGGGATAACACATATATACATCTATTGATTATTCAATATTTTATTACTATCCATCAACGAATCACAATCTCTCAAGGAGACATCTTTACGTCAACGTTGAAGAAATTGAAGAAATTTGTTGTTTAAAAAAACAACAACAACAAACCAAAAGATCGTCATCGTCATCGAGTGTTGTTTTTTTATTCGCGTGTCACGTGAAAAAAGAAAGAAAAAGTAAATTAAAGTTATCGTAATTTCGTTTGTTACAAACTTAAAAAAAGAAAAAAAACCGTGTGTGTGTCGATCCTTGAAACAATTTCGATAATATCGAAATTGAAAATATCTCGGGGTTGTGTGACAAAGATAGATAGAGTGGTAAACGAAAGAGAGAGGGAGAGAGAGAGAGAGAGACAGATATAGAAATAGAGATAGATATTTGAGGAGTGGAGAGAAAATCAAGTTGTTTCTCTCTCTCTCTCTCTCTCTCTCTCCCCCCTCAATTTGGGTATATTTTCTGTCTCACTCATGCACTCTTTTTGAGCCAGTTTTCTGACTGACCGTCTGTCTGTCTGGTTGACTCAACCAATCCCTTCCCAACCAACCCATCCTCTCTCTCTTTCTCGCCTTCTCTCTCTCTCTTTGTCTTTATCCAACTAGTGTGAGTCGGTCGTCGTGTTACTCTCGTAATTGTCCCTTGTCCGTGTCCGGCGGCGTGTCGCGCGGTTAGTTCCTCTCGTACGTCAACGGTTAAACAACCAACAACGACGACGACGACAACGACGAGGACAACTACGACGACGAGATGATCGTCAGAGTGACCTTGGTGTGTTTCCTGCTGGTGGTGGTCGGTTTACCGATAAAGTCAAAAGCAGAAGCAGATGCCTCCCCCAATCCTCATCCTCAGCCCCAGCCACGTCCTCGTGCAAGGCCCGTGCCAATTTACTCGAATCAGTTCGCGGTTCACATACCGGAAGGATCCGATGCTGCTGCTGAGATTGCTGAGAAACATGGATTTGATAATCATGGACAGGTTAGTCACAATAATTGTCTTTTTTATCTTTCAGCATTGACAATCTTACAATTTGTCTTGTTAAAGTGATACCTGTGATGGTATGTGTGTTTGCACGTATGTGACACACATTTACGTGAGGTTTAGCGATTCGAAGGTCATCGAGAATGTTGGATCTATACGCGTGTTCTTTTTTTTTTTTCTTTGTTACGTTTTAGAACATTTTTATATCTTTTTAGGTTAAATTCTTTCAGGCAAGGTTTCATCAAAACTGTCCTTGCTTGCCATAGTTTTGATGCACCGTAAATGCACATGTTGGGATAGTTTTTATTCCCATCTTAAAATATTGCAATAATTGCATACGTATATTTATAGGTTTATATTTCCATTTTATTTAGGTGAATAAAACAGTTGGGATAAAATATTCAATAAATGGTTACACTAATGTAATTAAATTATTATTTTTTTTTTTTTTTACATAGTGTGATATGTTTGTTAATAAAAATAGTTTCATTTATAAACACGTTGTAATATAAACAATTAATAATTATTTTGATTTGCTTACGTTGTAATGATTACGCTAGATGATTTATTATTATGATCATCAATCTCTCAGAGAAGACATATTATCCTAAATGGCATTTATTGATTCATTTAAGTAATTTAAGTAATCAACGAGAGAATGAGTAAGTGTAGGTAGATATAGAATTATAAAAGAAGATTTATAAACATGTTTAAGATAATTAAAATCAATAAATTTGTCTTAAACATGTCCCCTCCTCAATTACATTTAACACGTTAACCAAGTTTAGGTTAAATTGATTTAAAAAAAAAACACACACACACATCGATGACTTAAATAATAGTAAATCATAAGGAGTAACTAAAAACTTGTAGAGTTTTAGATTAAATAGTTCCATTATTTTCTTAAACTATCGATCCGTTTAATGGTGGACACTAAATTAAGGTTATGGGAATGCGATATAGGGGGTTTGCTACTTGCTGCTGGTGCTGTTACTTGGTAAAAGATATAAAATACTACTGCTAAACTTTTCTTTCATTTTTATTTTGTTTTTTAAACCATCATTTCCTCTCTTCTTCTGACTTCGCGGCTTTTCTTTCGGCACGGTAGCAGAGAATCTGGAAAGTTTCTACAGTAACGACGTAATTTCGTAGAACATATGATAGTTTCAAGTCTAAAAATGATGTATCGAGTTGCCACGGTGGTGCATGCCAAGGTGGGGTTTGCAGTAATAGTAATAATAATAATAATAATAATAGTAGTAGTCATAGTAGTAGTAGCTTCTTTTAAAAGAAGACTATAATAATGGCGGCTACGCGGGAGTATATTCTAAGTAATTAGCTACATTTCTTTCTTTCAAGAACAACCCCTTCGTAATATTTTATCCCCCACAGCCTCCTACCCTCTGCCCCTTGCTCTCGTGTCCTCTTTTTTTTTTATTCTTTCATTTTCTTTTCTATTTTTTTTCTTTCTTATTCTGGAAGATTTCTCTCTTGTAGGTGTTAAATAGCGCAATCAGGATAGTTTTTATCATAGATACTGGTTCCTTTCTTTATTTCTTTCTTTTATTTGTCGCGAATAAAAGTGTTCCCACGAATTATAACTTATAACACTTGAAAACTTCGTTAATTTGAACCTCATTTGTTATAACACCTTTATTTCGATTTTTTTCAATTTTTTTTTTTTAGGTTACGATCGAAATCCAACGCGTGTAATGTTTTCAAAAACATACAAGACATATATACACACATAGAGGAATACAAATTTTAACGAAATATCAACTTTATTGTCTTTTTATTTGTTTTTTGTCTTTTATTTTTCTGCTAACCAATTCCATTACCCCTTTTTATTCATCTAGCAACGTTCATAGTATTTTTTCGTTGATGTGTGTTATGTGTGTTAGGGTTTTAGATGAATCGGGTATTACACATAATCGTCGTAGTCGTCCGAAATTATTACTTGGGTATTATGAAGAAAAATCTAGATAGGAGGATGAGGGGAAGGGGGAGGAGGAGCATGGTCACGATTCTAACGCACCACGGATTTATCATCAACACGTTTAAAAACACCTAATATTTCTTTATATCCCGTTTAAACGTTTTTTCTGCTACTGCTGCTGCTGCGCTATACTACCCCCTCCCTTTTTTAGTTTTTTTTTTTTATTTATTTCACACGTATTCTTTCAATTAACGCGCGTATCTTTCGCATTTATTTTTACCAACTTATTTTTCTTTTCATTTTTCTACTTGGTATCGTTGCGTTGCGTTTAAAAAAAGAAGCGTTAAAAAAAAAACAAATCTGCCATTCGTTTAGATCAATTAATCATTTTTTGTATTTAGAATTTTTTTTTAGGATTCTACCACGTGACGTGAGAACTACTCGTCCGTGGTTTTTTTATTTTTATTTATAATTACAATTTTTTTTTTAGTTCTATTTTTTCTTGTTCTATTCATAATATATATATTATATAATTATTAATATTAGCATATAAATAATTATAATGTAATTATTATGTTTGATATATATATATTATAATATAGTATATATAATTATTAATATTAGTATATAAATAATTATAATATAATTATTATGTTTGATATATATAATTATAATATAGTATATATAATTATTAACATTAGTATATTATCGCAATAATTATAATATATTATGTTATATATTTATAATATAATTATATTAATTTTAATTTATTTAATTATTAACCTTATACATATTAATTATAATAATATTAATATATTGTATATAATTATATAATAAAAATATAATATAAGTATTATAAGAGATCAAAAACAACAACCAACCACGGCAGGTCACCCATCCATTTATTGATCATAATCAGAACCTGCTTGACTTCGATGATCGGACGAGAAACAAAAACTCGACGTAACCAAACTCTTGATCAAATGTAATATATATATATATAATATGGCATATCTTGTTTTAATATTAAGCAATTCTAACTAAATATTTAATAAATTTTAAATTAATATTATTATAAATTTAAATATATAATTAATATTAAATTTTTTTTTAATATGATGTATTTTATAAATTAATATTATTTAATTATATTTATATTATTTATTGATTTTATTATACATACATTTTTTTCAATGTAATAAATGTGCACCTCTCGAATCATTTATTTATTTAATATACGTTGTTATCCGTTATATTACGGATTAAAAAGATGATACTATCTTTTATTTTAATCTATTTTTAATCGAGATACATTCTTACCCATTGGAGTTTGAGTTAAATGTTGTAAACGTCGTATATATCAGCTTCGTCATCGTAATAATCAAACGATTCGAGGAAGAGGATAAAAGTAAGAGAAAAGCTGTGTAATCATTTTTGAAATACACACATTCACACACATACGCGTTGTTCGTAGTATTTGTTCTTGCGGAAACGATCATCTGACATTTTCCTCTTATGTTGGTTTTTTATTTCTTTTTTTTGTCTTCTTTATCTCTTTATTTTATTTTTTTTTTATTTATTATAGATCTCACGTTCCATCCAAACAGGAAAAGAGAAAAATACGTTTTTAATCGCGTTTGCGTTTTCCGTTTTGTCATGACAGATAGGTACAACGAAATAACGTAATGTTTTTTATTAAATACTTTTTTTCTTTTATTTTTTTTTTTTTCCATTGTTTCATACAACAAAGTTTTTCAATTGAAACGTTTTATACAGAACTTTGAAGATAAATAGTACTCGATTACAAATTACAGGGTTGGGGAGGGGATTCATTTTTTTTTTTCTATCTCATTATACTATTGCAAATTTTTACTCATCACTCCCACCTCAAACCCTATTCTGTAAAACATTTAACAATTTGTGAGTTTAACAATTGCTTGGGTTGTTTACTTTGCTTTTTTGAAGTGAGAACTTCTTAAGAATGGGGGTGATTTGAAAAAATGTAACGCGGCAATGTAACGCGGCGATGAAACGCGTCACGTTTCAAAAAGAGACAAACATATTGGATTGAGCCTGCGAGAGAATGAGACAGAATATAGCTATTGAATGTGTTAGAATGTAGCTATATGTGTGTAGAGAATATAGCTATATGTGTCTGTATATGTGGGTGACTGCATACTACGAAGCGTTGACTTACATCATCTCGATACTACACCTGTCTAGTATTGACCAGTCTAGTGTAAAAACTTATGTTTTTATGTTAGTTCTTTGAGTGGCCGCTAGATTACTCACTTTTCTCACAAGCAAAGCTGTTGATTTCACTTTTAACACGTGTGATCTGCACATATATTTCTTTTTTTTTAATTCACAAATACAAACGTTTCTATGCACTTGCTGAGAAATGTCTTATTGTTTGGTTTTATTCATTTTTCTTTTTAATTATTATACATATATAAAGAAACAAATTTAACCAAGGTCCGACAACTTTTGAAAACGACCGTGAAAGGCATTCTGCGTGCATGCATGTTGTATGCATGTGTTATATGCGTGCATGTGTATTATGCATGTGTAGTATGCATGTATAGTATGCATGTATAGTATGCATGTGATGTTTGCATGTGTTGTATGCATGTGATGTTTGCATGTGTTGTATGCATGTGATGTGTGTATGTATTATGTGCAAGTGTTGTGTGTATGTGTTTATGCATACACATAAACTTGACTGCTTATATATTGCAAGCAATAATTTACATTTTGTTTTTTTATCTTTTTCTATTTTTCTTTTTGTTGTTGGTTGTAAAGTAAAAGAGCAAAGTGATATTTTCTCGGCATGCGTTTTTTACTTAGGAAAAATTTTCTATTCGTTAAGAGAGAGAACGAACGGAGTTAAGGTACGAGACGAGACGAAAACGGTACGTGTACTTTTGTAATGTAAAAATTTCTATGCGACAAACAAGGTAGAAAGAGGATTTCTACAGTTAAGAGGAGAAGCAAGGGGTGTGGGGGAGGGGGTGGAGATCTCTTAGAGAGTTGATTCTTTAAAAGTGCATAACATGTATATATATATATATACAGGACGTATTATTTTCAGGGTCTTTTTAAATTACGTTTATTATATTATACTTATACATGCATACACATATACACATAGATACAGAGATAAACATGCATATTATAATATGCATGCAATCTTTTTTAGAAAACAAATTTTTCTGAAACGACAAGACGAGACGAGACGAGACGAGACATGCCAGTTGTAAAGTCTGTTAGTTTGTTTGCTTCAACTAATTTCTAAACTCATCTAAACGCATGAAGAGTAGTAGTAGTAGTAGTAGTAGTAGTAAGAGCCCTAACGTTCAGATGTTGCATATATAACATCCCTTAATGTATATACATCATCTATATATATATATGTATAAAGCTTTACCATTTTCCTTATATTTCAACTAATTTCTCGTCGACTTATTATTATTTTTTTTATAAACATTATTTAACCCTTTTTCGTATTTGACCCTCGTCCCATTTGCTTTCCTGTATATCTAATTTAAGATAAACATAATAACCACAAAATTGTAATATATATTAAATGTACAACTTTGCTTCCGTTATGTTCCTACAGATGGCTTATAGAAAAAATTGCGGAAGCAAAGTTGTACATCTGTTATATATCATTTGAAATATCATTGAAACGATTTATCTTTAAATGTCTGGTTTTTTATTTTTCATTTCGTCGTTTCTAGAAAAAAAAAAAGAAGAGGAAAAAAAAAAGGAACGAGGACGTACATTATAAGATCGTCGATTTATTCGAATAAAAATGAAACCTGGGTTATACGAGGTTATGTTTTTTTTTTTAAACGAGATAGAAGCAACCATTCTGTTTTTTTTTTTTTAATTTTTTTCCTGTGCACGTTATGAAATATTTATTAATTTTTATTTTTTTTTAATTTTTTGTCGAAATAAACGAGATCATCTTAAACATCGTCGTAAATATGTGGATAGTAGTTTGATCTATAATACGAATATATATACATATATACACGAATACATGAATAGTTGTATGTGTCAGTGAGCGAATGAACGAGAGAATCAAATGGAAGAAGAAAAAGGGGTCCGCAAGCGGGCCAAGGTGATTCTGATTCCAGTTGACTTCGGCCGACACGCTCGATTTCATAGGAAAGCAAACCTCACTTGAACGATCATTATCGATATACATATATAGTAGATACCAACATGTATCTGTGTGTGTGTGTGTATATATATACTCTGTATAAACTTCAAACGAATGCTTTGATAATAGTTGGGAACCGATATTGCTTCACAAGTTTGCGTTTCTTGCGCGTTGCATACCAATGGTCATCATTCGTATGTACACTAACACACACGTTAGTTTTTTTTTTTATTGAGTATGTTTTTCCAGATTTGCGTAACGATTACTGTTACTGTTGCTGTTGCTGTATTAACATGTATATTTATATTTCAGTCACTATAAGTCAAAACTTGAACGTTTTCGTTATTTATCGATGCATACTTTTATTTCGATATTAATATTAATACGTATACTACGTTTTTATGCTTATACATATCATATCTAAGATCTACTATTCATTGTTGTATAAATTTTCAATTTGACTCTGGTAGTACACGTACCGAAACCATTATCGATAATAATGTACTATAACAACACATAAAACATATTTGAATATAAACAAAAAGCATGGAATTATTGTTAAATTATTTTAAATATATATATATATAAAATAATTACCT
>NW_015148992.1:688780-711290 GCF_001465965.1 Polistes dominula | reverse complement strand
AAAGAGAGAGAATAAGATATTACAAGATAATAGATAACGATAATAGATACGTACGTTTAATTATTCGTGTTGTTTAACCGATTACGTATTAAGTTTTTTTTTTTTTTTTAATATACAGCTTGCTTGGAAGTCATTACATTAACGTTAATTAACATATTGGTATTATAATGTAAAAGATAATTATCTGTTTAGGTAGGTGTATAACAATGAATTAATTAGATAATTAAACATGTTATATTGTATTATTATTATTACCATTGTATATTTACCATTTGTGGTTAAAATAAATCGATAAATTATTATTATGTAATATGTGCGGTAATAGTAATAAATAATAGAAATAATTATTATGTATAATACAGGTATCTATTAATTTAAAAAATAGAATAGTTCATTTAGTGATTTTTAATATTATTATTGTCAATTTAGGGATATATTATTTAAGGTTATCTTAGTTTTTAGGTTACGTTAGTATACAGTAGATTGCGCTGCATTACTATTTAATAAATTCTAATTTATTTATCGTACAAGTTTTTTTTTTTTATTAATTTTAGTTACAAAAAAGTATTATTGAATTTTAACAAATAATACAAAAAAATTAGAACAAAATTTGTCTGCTCAGAAGTGTGCTCTTGTTTCTTTTTCTCATTTTATAGGTTAGAAGATCAAAAAATATCTATTTTTGGATTAAATTTAGATAATTATATTAATATAAAATTAAAAAACAATCATATAGAATGTTACCCTAGGTTTATGTCTAATTTCTACTCTCAGAAATTATTGTGAATTATATTTTTACTTTATTAAAAAAATAGTTATGATTTATTGAGTTTGCAAATAAATCATGGCTGATTTTAAAATGCCACCTATCGACAAAATCCGCAATCATTTACTTGCTAACCCAATATATTACATAATATTATTTTTTTTAGCTAACTTTATTTGTCCGCGATAAACTTCGAAACTACTTAACCGATCTAAATAAAAATTGTTTTATTTTATTGTATTTTCTCAAACATAAAAGATAGAATAGTTCATTCAGCCATTATTAATATTTTTATTATCAATTTAAGGATATATTATTTAATGTAATCTTAGTCCTCTAATTGTGTTAGTATTCCATAGAATTTTATTGAATAAAAATAAAAAAAAAATACACTTATATATATATATATTTCTAAGGTACACTTTTTAAATCCGGTTAACTCGACATTTCCTCTCGTTTTAGTTTCAATTTCTTTTCTTTTTTTTTATCAATGAAAGAGACAAAGAAGACGTTCCTTGACGAGAAAAGACGTTTTTACACTTTTTCTTCCAGTTTTATTCGATTTCCTACTACGAAACGAGAAGAATTCCATCGTCGTAAGTGATTTCCTTCCGAAAACGAAATCTGTGCGAGTAGTACATCTTCGAAATCGAGGATATTTTCTGCAAGTGGGGGTGGATGGGGAAGAAGAACCAATAGAAAGAGAAAAGAATGAAAAGAAATCAAACTATTCGATTCCAAACGTGAATCTTTGTATGTACATATATATGTATATGTATGTGTTTGTATGTAACAAATGTAGTAGTAGTAGTAGTAGTAGTAGTAGTAGTCTGAAAATGACTTTCACCTCGTGCTTGAAACCACCTCTTATTTTAGCTGATCTGTTCTTATGGTATAGCAATCGAGACTGTACTATATATTTACTTATGCATTACACACACACACACACATATATATGTATATACATGTACGTATATACGTATTTATATTTACATGTGTATATTCTCTTGCGTTTTCTATTGTATTGGGGGTACATTTCTAACGTTGCAACTAGGACACGTGAGAAATTCGTTTCGTTTTTCAATAAAAGAGTGAGAGAGAGAAACCTAAAAAAAAAAAAAAAAGAAAAAAAAGAAAATGTGCATACGTCTGGTCGTCGTCTTGAGCTGACAAACACACCTTTAGCTCGTTCTACATTTTCAGTATTCTTGCGTAGTCTCAAGGGAAAGAAAAATATAAAAAAAAAAAATAATAAAAAGGAGGAGGAGGAGGAGGAGGAGGAGAAGGATAAATTCGTAGGTGTGTCTGTCACTCTGTCCTTGTATGTGTCTGTACGTGTGTGAGAGAAAAATAGCGATAGAAATAAAGAGATAAGAAGAAAAGGAGTAACTGTGAAGAAAAGAGGGATGAAGGAAGGGATGGTGGTGATGGTGGTGGTGGTTTTGTGCATCCGTAAGCATGATCTTTCTTCTATCTCTTTTCTTTCTGTTATTTCCTACTCTCTCTTACACCGTTTTTTATTTTTATTTTTTTCTTATACGAAATAAATCGATCACTTGTAGAAAAGACACGAATTTTTCTTTTTCAATACTATTACATATATATATATATATGTTTATATAAATACTATAGTAATATAATGAGTAATAATATATGTTATACTAAGATATAAATACATAATATAATATTACTGTATATATATAATAATATAATATATAATACACAATAATATAATAATACATACATAATATAATGCTACTATATATATATAATAATAAAATAATATATACATAATATAATAATACAGGAAAAAAATATAAAAAGTAAGGTTAGTTATGTCATATATCGAAATAGTTGAATTGTAATGCAGTGACATCTGTTGAAAACTTACACAACCTAGAGACTCAGATAAAAAGTTAATTTAATATAACTCTAACAATACACAAAATAATATTAAAATTATAATAAAATACATAAAATAATAATACAAGAAAAAATATAAAAAGTAAGGTTAGTTATGTCAAATGTAAATCTGAAAAAACACGTGAAATAATTCAATTGTAATGCATCACCATCTATTGAAAACTTACAGTACCTAAAGACTTACATAACCTTTAAATGATTAGCAGTAAAATAATACAAAATAAAAAGATAATTCAATACTCTAATACATTTTATTTATATTTAAGATTGTTTAAACACATTTACATTGTTTTAATAATTAAATACCTCTATTAACATACTTTAAATATTAAATAATTTCAATCTGATATTGTATTAGATAAAAATTTGGACTATCGAAGTAATCACTGAACAGAAAACGTTAAAACAAATCTAAAATTAAAAGAATATAACAAAACAGAACGTTTCAATCTTAAATTCGCTTTATTACGAATATTATTATCGTTGTACACATGTGTAACATTCGAAAAGTCATATAAACAACATTGTCTAAAAGGATTTTCATAGAGGACAACGTCACAGTTCGAAGGTGAATTTCGAGTAAGACGGTACTCCTAACATATATTTCTTAGTTTTAAACATTAATAGACACTCTTATCGATTAATTAACAATTAATTAAGGTATATCTAACACAGTATTACTCTCTACATATACTATTGCATAAACATGTATATATATATATTTGTTTATAAAGAATTACATACCTAATCATTTAAGATATTAATACCATCACATTGTAATATATTTTATTAATATTTAGTATTATTTAAATAAAATAAGAACAACATATGTGTTTTAAGGTTCCTCGTTCACTGATTAATTTCGAATTTAATATGAGCCTTTTAAAAATATTTAATACACATATTTGATTTAAATTTTATTACATATATATTTAAAGTATGTATTAATAGAATAAATAAATGGATAATTGACATCTTGGAAGGTAATTGAAGGGAATAAAATAAAAAATAAAAAGGAAAGAATAACAAAAATGGAAGCACACCCTTATCAATCTACTATGTGTCGCATTAACGAAGAATACTTGCATACTTTTGAGTATCTCTGTTTGTCATATTTCTTAATGCACTTCTCTTAACACGTTTGAGTAAAGAAAAGAAAAAAAAAAACAAACAGGAAAAAGTAGAATAACCTCGTTTCCCTTTTTTTTTTCTTTTTCTTATCCTTACACCACCATATCTTTTTATGTCTTTCTTTTAAAGAATTGAAGAAAAATGATCATGTACACTATCTTTTGAAAGATAAGAAGAAAATGACTATATTTCATGATAATCCTATCCGTATGATTATTCCTTTTAACATTTGTATAATTAATGACGAATTATGGTTAAGTTGGGTGAAAGAAATGTGTGTAGAATAGGTGAAAGTGGGTGAGGAAGGAGGAGGATAAAAAAAAGGGATGAAATTAGGGATAGGGATAGGTTGGGGTTGGTGTGAAGGGTAGAAAGACGCTTAGAAAGTAATCAGAACGAAAAGCCAAACTCTTTCTATCTTTTTCACTTCTTTTCATTCTTTCATTCGTTCATTTTTTTCTTTTCTTTCTCTCTCTCTCTCTCTCTCTCTCTCTCTTGGTTTGAAGATTTGTTAGAGGCACCTTAATTGCTACTTTTTTCTTTCATTTCTTTTCTTTTCTTTTCTTTCCTTTCTTTCTTTCTTTCTTTCTTTTTTTAACGTGCAAAACATTTCTGTTAACCGACGAATCGTGAACTCGTTAGGTGAAAGAACTGTGTGAAAGTTGGTAGGTTAGTAAGATAGGTTTGGTAGGTGTAAACGAGAAGGTAGTAGAAGTAGAGGGACGTTTAGAAAATAATCTGAAGGAGAAAAACACGAGTTTTCCCTTTTTCTTTTTTTTTCCCCTAACCCCACCCTTTACTCTTTTCACCTTTAGGTTGTAAAGGGTTCCAAGATTTGTTAGAGCCAACCTAATTGCTACGTTTCTTGTTTAATCGGGTGAATCGGTGTGATTTGCTTTAGTTTTGTCGTTTACATTCTCTTCACTGGTGTATATATAATTCTTCTTCTTTATTATTTTTCTTTTCTTTTCTTTTCTTTTTATTTGCTACCCTTTTTATCTTTCTACGTATGTTTCCAAGAGTATGTCTTCTATCTACTTGTCTGTGTATTTTCTTCCTTTTGATCTCTCTCTCTTTTTCTCTCTTTCTCTCTCTTTCTCTCTCTTTCTCTCTCTCTCTCTCTTCAGTTTTAATTCTTTTTCCATGAGATCGTAGGATGAAACACAACCTACCAACACCAACCACACCCACTCAACCACCTTCGATCGTAACTGGGATTTTTCCAATCCAACAAAATTGTCACGTCTCGTTGTGGTCGTTGTTGTCCTCGTGCTTCAGTTTTTATTATTTTTATTTTTTATTATTATTTTTATTTTTATTTTTTTCTGTTTTACCACCTTTACCACTCCCCTCTTGCTCTACTACCCTCACTGTTTAGATTTACTCTTCTTCTTTATCTTATTTTTTGTTTTTCTTTTCTTTTTCTTTTTAGTCTTCGTTTTTATCAGCAAAGAAATAATTTTGGGTTAACAGTATTTTTATCGTAAATTAAAAAAAAAAAAAAAAATAAAAAACATAGAAAACAACATACGGGTTCTTAAGATTTATTCGCGAGCAAAAAAATAAAACAAAAAAAAAATATTTATACAACTTTGTAATATTAATATAATTATAAAATTATATAATTATACAATAAGACAATTTTTATTTAAAATTATATTAAATATAATTAATAATATAATTACATTAATATAATAATAATATAATAATAATAAAATAATATTAAATATTTATATAAATTATTACAAAATAAATATGTAATTTATGTATAATAAATTATAATATATAAATGTAATATATTTTATTTTATATAAATTATAAATGTACAATTAATTTTCTCTTTTTTTTTTCTGTCAAATTTATTTAAACAATAATTATGTATTAAATATAAATATTATATTATTTTTATTTTCTGCTACACGCACACACATGTGATGATGGTGGTAGTGGTAGTGGTTGTGGTGATGGTGGTACGTGTCATTTAAAGCAAAACGATACGACAAAAATTTTAAACGAAGCAAGCACGTACGAAATTGCACAGGTATGAATTGGAGGAGAGTGGGGGAGGAAGGAGAGGTAGGAAAGGGTGTGAGGAAAAGAAAATTGCTTTTCGATTTCTCGTGTGGGCCTGGCTCTGCTGCTGTTGCTGTTGCTGATGCTGTTGCTGATGCTGTTGCTGTTGCTTTTGAGTATTGGTGCAAAGTTAACGTCTGGTCTAACGCCAGGAAAAGCTCGTTAATCGAAATCTCGAACGTTGTTGGTTGAATCACGCTTTTCTACTGGTTTTGTATACGTTTCCGGATTTCTGGTTTCGTTTGGTTTGGTTTGGTTGCTGGGTACCTGCCTGCTGCCTTTGCTGCTAGAAAAATTTTCTTTTCATTTCTTTTATTTTTCTATTAATATTATTATTATTATTAATTGGCATTAGGAACTGGAAAGTTCATTGCCACAAATACCAAATCCTGCCAGTGTTCTCAGTCCCTGAGCTTGACTCCGTCCATTTGCAGTCTTCGTAGCCCACTTCTTTAAGATCCCGAAATAATATTGTCCTCCCTTTTACGTCTCGGTCTACCCAGTGGTCTTTTCCCGTTCGGTATATCGATCAGTATTTTATGCACCGTTCGATCCACCCCCATGCACCCCACGTGACCTGCCCATCTTACGACGTTAATGATGTTCGGTTTTGTTGTACAATCGGTGTACTTCTACGTTATCGGGGGTTTTTCTCCATTCATCCGTTTCCTCATCGCGTTTTGCACCGAACATTTTACGAAACAACTTTATTTTCGAAAAGCCCTCAATTTCTTTTGGGCCCGTAACGTAAGTGACACCACGTTTCGATATCATAAAGGACTACCGGTAGGATGATTGTCCTGTGTATCCTGATTTTGAAGAGCCTAGACAGCAACCACGAGCTGAGTAATTTATTGACATTGCCTAAATTGATTCTTTTCTTAAGTTCTTCGTTTATATCGTTCGTCTGGTTTATGATCGATTCTAAATTGACCCGTTCCAAAATTTTATCCCGGACGACCAAAGTTCCAGCATTACGCACATTCTAAATTCTATCAGTGACCATTAAGGTGGGTCAAAAAAATGACTTACTTTTTTTTCTTCAAGTGCCACGGAAAAATGGGTTGCTAGACACCTTAAAAGAATTCTCACCAAATATGAGCTCTTAATTGTAATAGGAAGATCCTCCGCATCGCAGTTTTGTATTTTTATTTTTTTTTTCAGTCTTATAGATTAAAATTCATACCTCATTATTTATTGATTGTAGAGAAAAATGTTCAAGACGAATTTTGTAGGAAATTTAATGCTCTACAAAAATGGTGTCTTATGATTTGGCGATTAAATTAAGCGTTCGAAAGATATTTTCATCATCAAACTTTCATGTGTACTGATTTTTGTCTCTGAATATCTTTTGAACATTAAATTTAATTGCCAAAACATAAGACACCATTTTTATTGAGCAGTTAATAGTCTAGCAACCCATTTTTTCGTGGCACTTGAAGAAAAAAAAAATAGTCATTTTTTTGATCCACCTTAGTGACCATATATTTGGTTTTTTGCAGCTCCAGTTTTTTTTTTCGTATTATCTATCAGAAAAACAAAGTAATATATAATACAATTTTGTATTATCCTAGATTGAATCTTGTTCGCATATCGTTAGAAAATATTTACGAGAATACTCGCGTTTCATTTTGGTACTAGTAAAGTTAACGTTAACGTAAGAACAAAAGTAACATCTCACTATTTCTTTCTATTTCTTTCTCTTTCTTTCTCACATGATTGCAATTGTAAATTTGAGCAAATGTCTCGTAGTAAAGATCTAACTACCAACCAGCTCAATTTCTTCGGTTTGGTATAAGCGAGAAAGCGTTTTTCCGCAAAAGGACGTTATAGAAAACGATTATGGGTTAGAATCACCAACACCACCACCACAACTAGGGGGTTTCTTCTGTGGTATATGAAAGAAAGAAAGGTAAAAAAATAAAAGGGGAGAAAAAGAATAGAATGGAAACGTCGTAGTTTCGTTAACTTTTTGCTTTTTCTTCTCGTTTTGTTTGTCTTTCTTTATTTTCTAACGAAATGTAAGCAGCTGTTTCTTTCTTTTTTTTTTTTTTTCGTTCATATTATTTGTTTAATATAAGCAAAAAGTATTTAATCTTAAAGAGAAATTCAAACAGAACACCCTATATATATATATAATTATTATAATATAAAAATATAAAAATTATTTGAGAAAAAAACTACTTTACGTAATTAAAAATTTTTTTTTTTTATACTACAATTAAACAAATTATTGTCATATTTTTTTTTTGTTTTATATAGAAAAGTCAAACAAATTTTTCTCAAATTTTAATTTTTTTTTTTTTTTTGATACAAAAAAGTCAAACAAATTATTGTCATATTTTAAAAAATTTTTAAATAACCATCTTTCATTTGATTATTTAAAATAAATTGTTTAATAACATTTTGTTAATATTTTACTTATTAAATACACTTGATGATTATTTACATCGGTATTTTAATTATCATAATCAAAATTTATGCGATCTTTAATAAATTAACGGGAGAAAATACTACATAAGTAAAAGTAAATGTATACACATACTACTATGATGACTCATGCAAGCAGAAAGTTATATGTATAGTATAAATAAATAAAAAAAAAAGAAGAAAAAAGATTGCTTTCGTGATTCCTCAATGCTTTTACTTTAACCAATTATCGTAACCGGTATCTGTTTAAAAAGCACGTGCGGTCGAATGACTTTATCAGTGAAAGTTCAAGGAAATTGTTGTTGTGTTGTACCATTCACGATCAGTATAACCAAACCCATGAAGAAATATCATACTATCTTTTTTTCTTTTAAACAACGTGCGTGAAAATGAGATAATAAAACATCCATATAGAGAGACATACACAACACACGTACGCATGCACATAGTTAGGTGTGGTAGTAAAAACACCTTCTCTTTCCTTCGGCTGTATAATAAATCTTTGATTATAAAGTGAATCGGCTAAGTAAGCGGTTAAATTATGCGTGCGTATATGTATATGCATGTATATATATATAACGTAATGCAAGATACAATATCTTGCATTGAATTTCTCGGGGCCCCACCGTTATCGAGAAAAGATCGTAACGTTCGTTTTACTTTCATTATTTTTTTTTTACTTTTATCTTCTTATTTTTCTCTTTCAGTTAAACCTGAGAGAAGGTAACTAACCATTCTCGTTATTGTCTAATTATAAAACCATGAATGATCGTATATCACGTTTATGATAAAAAGGGAAAATACTTCCTATTTATTTCTCACACTTTATATATATATATAATTTTATTTTCTAATATAAATATAATTTTATTTTTAAAATAATAATAAGTTTAATTAATATTTATTATTAATAATTTATTTAATATTATTATTTTATTATTAAATACATATTATATTTCTTAAATTATAATATTTAATAATAAAATAATTATTATTAAAATAATTTTATTTTTTAATATATTTAATAGTTACTCAATATATATATATATATATATAATATATATACACATTTATATTATAACATAATATAATAGTATATACTCTACAATATTATATTAATTATTATATAAATTACACAAAATATATATTATAATCATAATATAAATTATACACACACACACACACACACACACACATAACATACAGTATAATATAATAATATAATATATTAGTATAGTACATAGCACATAGTAACTATGTACTATATAGTACAGTAGAACTGTATAGTACATAGTATAGTATAGTACACATAAGTTGATTATTATATGATAATTTCTTTTTTAAATGTAATTATTCAACGAAATCATTTTTTTTATTATTATTTATTAGTTTAAACGTTTATTCATTAATTTTTTGTTTTATCATATTAATAAATTGAAACACCATTAAGATACTACAGCCAGCATTTAAAAGACTCCATCAATTATTGATAATGTACAATTTATACTTACTTTTTAATTACTTTTTCTTCTTCTTCACTTCTTCTTCTTCTTCTTATTCTTCTTATTCTTTTTCTCCCATTTCATATTTCTTTAATATTTATTATCTCAACGTGTAAGATAAAAGATAGTAAAAATCGTTATTATATCACAGGTGCGTATTATACTCCGTTATAAAATCCACCTTAAAAAGGATGAAGTGTGTTAGTGGTGGTTGTAGTGGTGGTGGGGAGAAGGTTGAATTCACTGACACACACACACATATATATATATAACAATCGTTGTAAAATCTTTCCCCCACTTGTACATTTTCATCCCTTTTTAGTATCAACCACTCCTAACGCTATTTCTAAGGAAATTCAATATGGCATGAAACAAATACAGCTTTACGAGATAGGACAAATTCAGAGAGATATGCAATGTGAATTCTGGGGTGGGGGTGAGGCCGAGGGGTGGCTGAGGTAGGTCTCAGGTGCAATCACTAATTCCATCTCACTTTTCTTTCTCTTTGCTTAACTGGAATCAGGTGAAAACCTTGAATGTTTGTTACCAACGTTTATGTACCACTGTATGTATCTATATATATATATGTGTGTGTGTGTGTGTGTGTGTACGATTTGTATACTCGTGTATAACTCGTTATTCTACAAACTGCAACAAATTTTCCTTACTTCTCATTGATTTCCTATTTCTTTCTTTTTTTTTTTTTATTTAACGATTTCTTTGAATTGTCATTGCATGGTAAGTTTCACGGTTAACGAACCCTGATCTGTTTGAAAGAAAACTCGTTTGAAGAATTTTATAAACTGGTAATGCTGCATTTTGTGTACCCACGCTTACTTAGATCTCTCTTTTTTTTTTTTTTTATGGTCTTCTAAACAAGGTTTTGTGGGGTTCTTGATCTTTAAAACAAATTCCAATTCATGGTTGGTTAGATACATTTATTATTTATTTTATATTTCGATTAGCACGTATTTTCATCATCATCATCATCATCATCATCAGATTTGACGACAAATAAAAATTAAACGATCATAATATTTTTTTTTTATTATTTATACATTAATTTTTTTCTATTTTTTCTATTTTTTCTATTTTTTTTGTTCTTTAAATTCCAATTCATGGTTGGTTATATCAATATTTTTGAATTATTTCTAATATATTTCAATCAGTGTACTTTTCATAATCATCATCATCATCATTATCATCATCTTTGATGACAGATAAAAATTAATTGATTGTAGTATTTTTTTTTAATATTATTTATACATAAATGTTTTCTATTTTTTATATTCTTTCATATTTTTTTTATTATTCTTCATCTTCTTCTTTCCTTTTTCTTTTTTTTTGATTTTTGATTTTTTTGAACGTGTTTTAATGTTTAATTATTCTTTGTTAAAAGTAGGTACACATATGTGGCATGAGTATATATATATAAATGTGTATGTGTATGTTAGTTACTAAATCATCATTAACCCTTTTTTCGAATAGAAAAACAGGTTTAATTTTTCACAGAGTTGTTGATTTTTCGTTGTGGTTTGACGAGCACGCCCTTAATGATAGATCCAATTTATCAACGACGAATTATTCCAAAGGGTTACTTCCCTTTTTATTATATTTTACCTTTTTTTATCAACTATAAATATCATTCCAAATTATTTTTATTTAATTTATTGTTTATTTAATATATATATATTTTTTTAAATTAATTTATTTTTTATCCAATAAAAAATAAAAAGAAAAAAAAAGAGAGAACAGATAATGGTCGTTAAGGTTAGTTTGAGATTAGTTTAAAGTTAATTTAAGGTTAATTTAAGGTTAGTTTAAGGTAAACGAATAATAATTAATTAATTTATTTAATTATTTATTTATTTATTTATTTTCTTATCTTTTTTACAAATCATTTTATCGAACATTAAATTCTCGTAGTTTCCTTTTTTTTTAATTTTAATTACAACTCAACACATTTAAACGATCTCATAGTTATCATCGTACTCTAAAACGTTAGTACTGAAGTGGGAGGAGGAGTCATAGTGGGAGTGAGAGAAGGGGAGGAAGAGGAGGAGGAGGAGGAGGAGATGGGTGCTTTTCCACAAATTAAATTAAAGAGACAGGTATTTGTTCGTGAATTCAAAGCTTACCAAGTGGACAACAAGAGAGTCCACTGGTTTGTTGCGGTAAAGCCGTGCACGAAAAGTGCATAGGTGGGGACAAATAGGAATGAGGGGATGAAAGTGNGTTGGATACGCGTGTAAAACTTTGTACGAGAAAATTTAGTACGAGACCCATTCGGTACACCGAATTAAGCGAATCCCTCTCGTTGACGCACAATAATAATACCCTAATTTTACCGTGAAACATTTCTAACTAACCATCTCGTTTCTTTTTTTTTTTTTTTCCTCCCCCCCACTTTTTCTGATTTCCCCTATGAAATTAATTGAAGTTTCTACAATTTCTCGTAATCTCGTATTATGGTTTTGTTTTTTTTTTCTTGGTTTTTTGAAATGAAATGAAATACGATACATGAAAAGTTTCGTTAAAAGACACGCATAATAAACAAAATTAATAATATTATATTAATAACATTAATTATATATTATAATAAATTACATGAAATTTTTGTAGGATCCACCCTATATAAATATCACCTTTACTATTATGTCATATTATTATTATTATTATTTTTTTTTTTTAAATAAAATACAATAGAGATCAGAAGTTTTGTTAAAAGACACGCACAATAAACAACATTAATGTAATAAATTATATGAAATTTTTTAGGGTCCACCCTGTATAAATATCACCTTTACTATTTCGTCGTATTATTTTTTTATTTTTTTTTATTAAATGAAGTACGGTAGATTGAATGTTTCGTTAAAAGACACGCATAATAAACAACATTAATAATATAACACATTAATAACATTAATTATATATTATAATAAATTACATGAAATTTTTTAGGGTCCACCCTATATAAATATCACGTTTATTATTGTTTCATATTATTTTCTTTCTTTTTCTTTTTTTTCTTTTTTTATTGAATGAAGTACGGTAGATTGAATGTTTCGTTAAAAATACACGTATAATAAACAACATATTAAATTATATAAAAATTTTGTTTCTACCACCCTGTATAAATATCACATTAACCATTCCGTCATATTATTTTCCCTTTCTATTTCTTTTCTGTTAATCGTTTATTCGATCGAAGAATATGATATGTCAATTTGATTGACTATAGGGCAGAGATATGGCAAAGCACAGTTGAAAATAGGACAATACATTTGCGAGTAGTGGTGCCTCACTCACACCATGACCACCATCACCATCATCACCACTACCAATCTCTGGCAATTACTACGGAATAGGGTCACTTTGAAATCGTACAGCTAAACGATTTATCGTCCTTGCCATCCTTCTCCTCTAAACTGCACTTTCTCTCTTTCTCTCTCTCTCTCTCTTTCTCTCTCTTTCTCTCTCTCTCACTCTGACTCTATTTCTCTCTTTCTCTTTCTGTCTCTTTTTCTCTCGTTCTATCTACGTTAGCACCTAACGAATCGCATTGGCATATAAACGACTCTACTTATTGCTTTTCAAATTATCCCTTTTGCGAAATTCGATTTCTCTGTTACCAACACATCAATGAAGTTGCATGAATGTATGCAATGTATATTTGCATGTGTGTATGCAGGCAAGCAAGCAAGCAAGCAAGCTTAGGGGTACCCGTCAAATTAAACAAACCTAATTAACCCTATATGCGATATATGTAATATGCTTTTTACATCGTTGATTATATCGAACGATTTGTATGTTTGTTTGTTTGATTGTTTTTTTTTTGTTTATACATACGCTAGTCCATTAGGTTCCTTTTATTTTTAATTTTTTTTTTTGAACGATCATTTCTTCATTCTCTTCCCTTTCTTCATTTTTTGTTATATTACATTTGTAATAAAATTTTCATTTGTAATTCTCGTTTGTATTCAAAGTATCGAATAGAAAAAAATACTTGTTGAATTAATGGTCTTTTTATTTTACAAACGAGAGACCATTGATAGGTTTATTTTTATTATAAATAAATCACACGTTACGATTTATATTAAATATTTTTAAATGAAATTAGGCCGACCTAAATGATGTTTTAAAAATATAATATTAATCTTTATTGTATTATTTAATGTACGGATTTTTCTATGTTGTTAGGAATATGTTCTTTTTTTTTTTTTCCATAAGAAATAAATTACCTGTTATTTTTCTACACAACACATTTTATAAACATGAGACGTATCAGTAGTTTTACGACTGTACGAAGAACGAAACTATTTTGTTGTTTTTTTTTGTTATTCTTTCGTACGCGTAATGTAAACAAAGTTTATTCCTTACTCGAATAAAGAGTTCGTTTACTTTCGGTAATTATCGTGCCCGACGAGATCATTTGACTTCTAAACGATTAGTATCGTATCGGTCGTCATGCGGGAACGTTCAACGTCTTAGTTTAGTTAATGTGTTTTACATTATTTTTTGTTATTAACAAATTGAACTAAAAAGTGATCGGATATATGTGATAATGCAACGAGTGTTCAATACGTTTAGTGTATTCGGTGTTATATTAATTAGTGTACTTACAGTTTTCGATATTTTTTATTAACAAATTTAGAAAAGTTGATTGGATACCGATTGTGCATTTATATAGCGTGTGTTAAAAAAAAACAATCAGTGTATTTGGTGTTATAATTATTTAGTATTATACTTTGTGTACAAGTGTCTGAAAAAATTCGTCCAGTGGAATAATATAGCAATCATGGAAAAATACAGTTTTGAAGCTGTATATGTGAAAGGAACAATCGTAGCATGTGAATTTTATTACATTAATTTGTTTTATTTTATTAGATTGCAATAATAATTCTAATCGATCGTAGTAAATGAGAAAGAAATAGAATCATTCAAACGAAGTAATGTGTATTTTTATATATAAAAATACAGTGTCATGTTGTTGGTTTTCAATGAAGTTTAAAACTACTGAATTTTTTGAAATTTTTCTTTTATTTTGTGTAAGTTTCTTTCAACTTAGAATATAGAATTATTTTTTACTTTTTATTGTTAATTTAAAGGATTTATTATTTAGAAGTTGCGTAAGTTTCTTGGTTCTGTAAGCATTTGATAGATGGTGATGTATTTCAATTGAATTATTTCAATTTACATACGACATAACCTTACTTTTTCTATTTTTTCGTGTATTATTATTTTATGTATTCTATGATAATTGTGGTATTAATTTGTGTGTTATTATAATTTATTAAATAATTTATAATTCATATTAAAAATCAAAATTTTATCTAAGTCATTAGGTTCTATAAGTTTTCAACAGATGGCACTGTATTACAATTCAATTATTTCGATATGTGACATAACTAAACCTTACTTTTTATATTTTTTCTTGTATTATTATTATTTTATTTAGTTCAGTATAATTGTAATATTATTTTGTGTGATGTTATAATTTATTAAATAATTTATAATTCATATTAAAAATCAAAATTTTATCTAAGTCATTAGGTTCTATAAGTTTTCAACAGATGGTACTGTATTACAATTCAATTACTTCGATATGCGACATGACTAAACCTTACTTTTTATATTTTTTCTTGTATTATTATTATTATTTTATTTAGTTCAGTATAATTGTAATATTATTCTGTGTGATATTGTAATTTGCTAAATAATTTAAAATTAATATTAAATTAACATTTTATAACAAAACCACAGCAACGCGTGTCCAGAACATCCTAGTATAGTATATATATATTATTTCGTTGTATAATTACAATATCATGATCTAGATCGTAAAAAAAAAAAAAAAACGAGAAAGGAATAAGAAAATATTTCCTTATCTTTTTTATTCATGAGAGTAAGAAAAGAAAGGGACGTGTGTGTTTGATCCATTTTGATTTCGAGTCAAGATTTTTCACGTCACGTACGTGTCGTCTCTTCTAAACAAATACGTTTACATATATAACGTACTTATACTATCCTCCACATCTTTTTCTTTTACAATATATTTTTCTTGTTCTTTTTTTACGACGAAGACAAAGACGAAGAAGAAGACGAAGAAGAAGAAGAAGAAACAAACGGAATCAAAACGATAGGGGTCTATAGGAAGAAGGGTGGGGACAGTTTTTACACGAAATGCATGATTCCCATACACGTATACTATACACTGTGTATATATACACACACAAACAGACACATGTATATAAAAATAGAAAGAGAAAGATAGATATGATTTATATTGGTTGACTCGTAAATCTTTCAATGTGTACAATCGCAGCGGTGTATTCCTCGATTCGTTGTGCCAACTGCCCGCGAAGAAACGTGACGGTTTTTCGTATACGATCTGTATTACGATATAAAGTATCCATGTGTACAATCGACGATGGGAGGGGGATGGGAAAAGGGATAAAAGTATTCGTATAATAAGTATGTGTGAAAAGAAATTAAGATTTGTATTTTATTTATTTATTTTTGTTTTTTTTTTACATTATCAATTGCAATACAATATACATACATATACATATACATGTTATGCATTAAAATTAGTAACAATATAAATAATAATATTTATTATAATAATTTAATTAATATTATATATAAAGAATTAATTATAGTATATAATATATATGTATATATAATTAATAATAATGTAATATAATAAATATATAAATTATTAGTAATATGAATAAATTGAAATTAATTGTAGTATTTTATAATTTAATTAATAATTATTTATTGTAATAATTTAGTTAATATTATAATATAATAATATTGTATATATATTATTTAATAAATTATTAATAATATAACAAAATTTAAATTAATTATAGTATTTCATAATTTACAAAATTTGAATATTGGTGAAACTTCATCAAGATATAAATATTCTTACATCGTTAATTAATTAATATAAATATAATTGTTAATAAGTTCATTTAGTATTTGATTTATTATTAAGAAATATAACAACTGCACATTTATTTTAATTCATAAATGTAATTACTGTACAAATACTTCCTATGTGTGCATAGATATTGGAATCATGGTAAAATAGATAAAAAATGGTCTAAATAATATATATGTATGTATATGTGTATGTATATATGTAAAATTGGCAAGTGTGTTGGTAAGAGTCGATAGTACAATCTCTGGACAACTTGTAGAAGTTAATCGGTGCCAAGGCTCGCATAAATTTCATAGTTGGAAAGGAAGGGATCTTTAGATGATGTGTCCTTATATATTATAATTATTACTCTAACTATGTTTCCTCCTCTTATGATGATTTACCACTCACCTGGTACCTTCTTCTCCTCTTCCTCTTTCACCTCTCTTCCTCCTTCTCCTTCTCCTCTTATTTGCTTCCTTCTGGTCAAGTTCTTAGTTAACTTGTTAATTACTACCTTATCGTTTAATAGATGACATCCTTGACACACACTTTTATCAGGTCAATGATAATACTATATTTTTTATTATTATTATTATTATTATTATTATTATTATTATTATTATTATTATTATTATCTTATTATTAATCTTATTATTGAAACTTTTATGTTTTTATGTTCTGTTTTATTTTCTTTGTAATTAAATTAATTTCATATCTCATTTTCTTTAAATTTGTTTGTGTTAAAAACTTAAAAGATTGAACAGAAGAAAATTTTTTATAGTTTACAATTATTATTTAATTTATTATATTACCAAATTATTTTATATTATTATTATTAATATTATAATCTTATTATTGAAACTTGTATTTTTGTGTTTTATTTTCCTTGTAATGAAATTAATTTTATATCTCATTTTCTTTAAATTTGTTTGTGTTGAAAGTTTAAAAGATTTCATAGAAGAAAATTTTTTTTATAGTTTTATTACTATTATTTAATTTATTAAGTTTTTTTTTTTTAGTTATTGTTTAAAAAGAAAATAAATGATTAAGGATTTAGTTTGTTATTTGAATTATCATCTAACACTTTTTTTTATTTATTGTAAAGTCTTTTTATTTCTTTTCTTTGTTTTTTTTTTTCTTTCAATGTACAATATTTCGTATTCGTCGAAAAGTTTTCACGTTGATTTTAGCTTTAAAGTGGGCCACGATTCCACCTCTTCCTCCCTTATCCTCCTACATCCTCCCACATCCTCCCACATCCTCCCTATCCTTCTCCTACCCCTCTTCACGTAGAATCTTTCCAAGAAACGATTTAGACATTTAAACATTCTCCTTCTAAGTTTTCTCTTTGAATCTTCGAAGAAAATAATAAAATAGAAGTTTGAAAATGGGGATAATAAAGCGACAAAGTGAGTGAATGGGGTGAGGGGGGGGGGCGGGGGTGGTTGGGTTTAGAAAAGGGGATAAAGTGTAGAGAAGAAAAGGAGGTTGGTTGGTTGATTGGGGTTGATGACTGGAAGAGAGAAAGAGATAGAAGATAATGGCAGAATCTAAGATAGAAGAAACTACTTTTAGCAGTGGGGATGAAAGGTAGGGTAAGGGGTAGTTGTAGGAATATAGAGGGGTAATTTTATGCGCCTGGGCTCTCTTAATTTGTTATATTACGAGGTAAAATCTTGGAAGGGTAGTGGCAATTAGCTTTGACGATCTTTCTTAGAACTAACTAATGAAGGAACAATTTTATTCCATTTCCTTTTCGTGTACTTCTCCCCACTCCAGTCTCCTTGTCCCCTCCATAGTCTCCCTTATCCCCTCTCCAGTCCTACAGTTCCCCCACCACTTCCTTTTTCTTTCTTTCTTTTTTAAGAAGCTTATATTATTCTCGTTTAGTTAATAAATATTGTATATAAATATCAAATTTCGTAATTAAATTTGAAAGAAAAACATATAAATAAATAAATAAATAAATAAAATAAGAAGGAATATATAATTTTGTATAAATGAGAATAGAAAAAAGTTTTGTATTTGTGAAAAAGAAGATAACAAAAAAAAAAAAATATTTTCTTATTTGATGCAATGTAAAAGGTTTGGATGGAGGGTGGTGGTTGAGTGGGGTGAGGGTTGTAGAAAACGAGGGATTGGTAATGGGAACATGTACTATTCAAAATAAGAATTTTCTTCTGCAATTTTTTGCAATTTTTTCTTGCTTCGTTTCGTTTCGTTTCGTTTCGTTTCGTTCAGGTTTAGAAAGTACGCGACGGCCCTTTTAATAGTTCACGTAATTGGTATTTGCTCAGACAGATACGAAATAACGTCGGGTTGAATGTGTTGGAATAGGGGGGGGGGAGGTGGAGGGTGGAGGGTGGAGGGTGGAGGAATGAGAAACATATACACAAGAAGAAGGCAAATTCCCTTAGGACGAATTTTCATTTTCTCGAGTACTTCTTCTTATTCCGCTTAGTATAGTTGAAATCTTTGTAAATGATTTCGCAAAAGATGCGAAAAAAGGATCGTGTCGTTTCGTGTCTTGTCGTGTCTTGTCGTGTCGTGTCGTGTAGTTGTTAATGTCAACCTCTTAAAGGAGGAAAAAACTTATTTCACGAAATGCTTGGCAAGTATTTTGCGAGGACAATACCGATAAAATGAAAGAGAGTGAGAGAAATAGAAATAGAATGAAAGAGACAAAATAAAAGTTTCGAATTACACTGGGTGGGTTTTTCTTGCAAAAAAGAAATTAGACATTTATATTATAAGATAATTTTTGGTAATATACAAAATAATTAATTGGTGTTAGTAGGAGATGATAAATTATAAATAAATATATTTTTCTACGATGTGTTATAATTTTTTTTTGATAATAAATTTGTTATCAAATTATTATTATGTATTTAATAAATAAATTAAATAAATATACTTTTACAATATAAATTTTTAAAAATTAAATTTGATAAATACAGTGTCATCTTTTGATAATAAATTTGTTATCAAATTTATTTGTTACATATAATTATTATAATAATTAAAAATACATTTCCAACATAATTATTTACATTATTTATATAAATGTAGATTTTCAAATTATTTCTAATTATTTATATTATTTATATAAATGTAAATTCGAAATAGATAAATTGAAAAAAATATTATTTTTCTACAATGTCATTTTTTAATAATAAATTTTGTTTTAAATAAGTTTATGTTAATTAATTAATTTTGTTAATTTAAAATGAACGATAAGCAGAAAAAATTAAATACACACGTACGTTCAAAATTAATTTAAAATACGTAATATTTAAAATAAATTATAAAATAATTAAAAATCTTAATTTAAAATAAAAGATAAGAATATCAAATTTAAACAAATGTTATATTTTAAAATTAATTTAATTTCTTTTTATTCTCTCCTTCTCTTTCTTTCTTTTTTTCTTGAACAAGTTCAAAGGAAAGAAGCTAATTTATCGATCGTTTAAACTCAATCGTGAATTGAGAGCATTCGAATCTAAAGACTGCCCATTGGATTTAATCGTAGAACACCTTAGAGTCATTAATTCCCATTCAACTTGATTACAAATTTTATCTCTTAAAAAACGTAAGTTATTCAATATCAAATAAAATCAAAATTGTATTCCACGTTTAAAAAAAAAAACAACCATACGTTACGTTGCTTCATATTGTTTTCACATTGTGAAGATATTCTAACCTAATTTTATAAAAAAAAAAAAAAAAACAATTCTTATGAGTGATATTAACATTTAGGGAATAAAATAAAAAAAATAAAAAAATTTGTCCAAAGTACGACATGCCACCATAAAAATATTTTTTCAAATTATTTATTACTGGAATATAAATTAAAAAAAAAAAAAAATAAAATAAAATGAGAAGAAAGAAAACCATTTTAATTATTATATAATTAATTAATTAATTTATTGTATTAATATATAAATTATTTATTAAATATTATATATTATTTAATTAAAATAATTTAATTAATTATTACGTACAATTAATAAAATTAAATATTATATAAAAATTAGATATTAATATATAATTAATTAATTTTTATATTAATATATAAATTATTTATTAAATAATATATATTATTTATTTAAATTAATTTAATTAATTGTTACGTACAATTAATTAAAATAAATATTATATTAATATAAATTATATATTTAGTACATAATTAATATATAAATAATTTAACATACTAATAATACTAATTGATGATTGTAGTATTAAACTACCCTAGTCAATTGAGTATATTTTTTTCCTATTAACTTAAAGTTACCCTTCCAATAAAATCTTTACATGTATGAGGATTGGGGGATGTATAGGGTTGGTTGTGGTGGTGGTACTAGAAGTATGGAAGGTTCATTGGTAGATAGATAGATAGAGGATAGAACCCTTCCTACGGAAATAGGTTCTCAGGGTATGGACCAATGGTCGGCAAGTTAAATTGGAACGTTTCAGGGAAGGGGATTAACTTGACCCAACCAAACGAAAGGGGGTCTGCTGAAGCCGAAGGGAAAACTTTACTAATGTGTGCCTTCGTACTTAGGCGCGAAAGGACGCAGGTAACTGCCGTAATTACTTTGCCATAGTCTCTGTTGTTAATCAAGGCTTTCGTGATGGTCGTCCACTCTTTGCGTGTCTCTTTTTTTTTTGTTATACTCTTTCATTTACTATACTTAGGAATAATATGCATTTAACTATACGTAACTTGACCCAAAAAAAAAAAAAAAATAAACGTCTCGTTTTAATTATATTTTATTCTCCGAATAATCATTAAACATAATAATTGTATCTTTTATATGTTACATGTATTGGTATGTTTGTGTGTGCGTGTGTGTGTGTCATATGTAATACTTTCGTGTTAAGTGTAATTTTGTTTTTTTTTTTTCTTAATTGAGGTAGAACATCAAATGTTAATTACAAGGTTGTGGAATAATTAAATGCATATTAATTTTTTCTAAGTACAATGTATAACATTGATAATAATTGTCATATATATTTTAATCGGGTAATTTGTTATTATATATAATTATATAATTATACTATTTTTAAGGGAAGATAAAATACATACATATTTTATTTTTATTTATATATATTTATTTTGTATAGTATAGTGTATATATATATATATTTTATACTGAAATATATATTTATATTATAATTTATTACAATAATATATTATTAATACTTTAGTATTTACAATAATAATATATTATTACAATATATATATTTACAATATAATTATTACAATAATTTATTATTATAAATACAATAATTAATATATTATATTTTATTATAATAATTAATACTGTATAGTATTATATAATATTACTTATAATAATTATATATATATAATATTATTATATAATTACTTTTTTTTTTACTTTAATATAATTACTTATATAATTATATATATATATATATTTACAATATAATTATTACAATAATTTATTATTATAAATACAATAATTAATATATTATTAATTACAATAATATATTATATTTTATTATAATAATTAATACTGTATAGTATTATATAATATTACTTATAATAATTATTAATTATATTATTACACTTATATATTATTATAATTATATAATTATACTTATAATAATATATATATTTAATAGTAGTAGTACACTTTATTCCCATGTCAACCCTACGCGGGTTTTTAACATAGCCTCCTTGCTACTACTTTATTTTTCCTATTCTTCCTCTCCTTCCTTCTTCCTCCA